>JBCEWC010002056.1:0-36628 GCA_038996855.1 Solanum aculeatissimum
GCTCCCTTAATGTGATAGAGTAAAAAAAGGAAACGATACATAGAAGAATTCCTCCTCTTCTTCTGTTTTTGTTCCGCCTTAAATTTATTTTAATTAATTTTAGATTCGGTTTTATAACAGTTATGTCAACTTTTTTTTTTAATTGGCCTCCATTTTTTTCTTTTTTTGAGTTCTTCTTCTTCAACAATTTATTGTAATTTGTCACCGTTGATTATTTCTTCACTTTATCTTCATGGAAGAGTATTCATCACAACCATTAAAGAGGAACACTAAAAAGAAGTATAATAGAGTGAAGAAGATGATGATTTCCATAAAAAAGTTATTAATTTTTCAACTTAAAGTTCATGATTTTTCTTCACAAACTCAAAGGAGGATCCACCGGAGAGGATCATCGCAAAAATTATGAAAATAATAATGATTTCTATTGAGAATCCTATATGTCATTTTATGCATAAAATTCATGATTATATTATCTAAAATTTTCAAAAATCCATTGAAGGAAATAACTATTCTATTTTCGTCGGAGCACCACCTACAAGTCTACAACCACTACAATGTCATCTTTGTCTCAAACATAGCCATCAAAAGCAAAAGCAATAACATTTCTAGTAAAATCTCACAAGTGGGGTCTGGAGAGGGTAAAATGTACGCAGATCTTACCACTACTTCATAGCCATCAAAAGCATATTTGATTATTTATTACACACAAAGAATATACATGAAATGCTTGATTTTCATCCATAATTATAAAAATTTCTTAATAAATTTTACAGATATAATTTTTTTTTCTCCAACAATCATGGTGTTGCTCGCCATTTGTATCCGCCGCCAATATCTCTATACTTCATAATCATCTTACTATTGGCTATTTTCTCTTAAAATCTTTCTTAATTTCTGCTTCAATTTATGAATAATGAAGAAGGAAGAAGAAATTGATTTAAAAAAGAAAGATATATGTGGCGAGAGGAGGAAGAATACACAAAGAATATAATTTACTATTATACAAAAGTGTAAAAAAACATGAAGAAAAAAATAATTTAAAAAAATTAAAGTAATAGTATTTGTGTGTCAAAACGCATGTATAACACTTTTTCACATAAAAATTGAGATTCTCTTTGGAAAGGAGTATTATTAATATCACTTTGAATAAGCTTAGGTGTGTAATAGATCGTTATTATAGTTTAAACGTTGTAACTGACATTTCAAAACAATTCCAAGAAGAAATTTATATTTTTTTCCAATAATAAATATGTTCTGTAACTTAGTTTCAATTGACATATTTATGCATGAATCCTCACCCTCCAATTATAGATGTGTATAGATAGATATTTAAACTTATATAAAAACAAATAAATAGACACATGCATTCTATGTGGTATAAAATATGACGTATAACGCCATATAAGATGCATCTGTTTATTTGCTCAAATTTAAAAACACATTTCAATGCTGTTTCCTCAATTTTTGTGCTTGTCCTCTTGACACATCCAACCCATTTAGGGGACAAGGTCTCAATATGAGTACAATGTAATACCATACAAATTAACTCTGGTTTGTGATTTGTCCCACTCCTGGGACATAAGACCTAGATAGAGAAATTAATGTGAAGAGATATGACTATGAGTACAAATAGTGTCACCTTTCGTTTTAAATTATTTATCGTGATATTTAAAATTAATTATTATAAATAATTTTTTATTTATTTTTATTGTCATTCTTAATAAATCAAGAAAAATGTAATTATTTTTTCATATTTTTATCTGTAATATTAATTACTTATTTTTTAAATTAATTTTAAGACTTAAAGTGAGTATTTTTGTTATCTTAAAAACTCAAGATAAAATAATTAGTGAATTGTTCGAACTCTTTTTTCCCATATTTACTCTTTATTTAAATGAGGTTCTTGAACTACTTTTACTTTTATTAGAAAATTAGTTTGAAAATAATCGAAGAGATTACAGTATAAAGCAGACTTCAATTTATGTCCTTAAATATTTTTCTAAAGGAGTAAATATTTAATGAAGAGAGATTATAGCTTAAGATATAAATAATGTTAAAAGAATCTAAAATCAGTTAATTTTTTTAAGGAAAATTTCAAAGAAAAATATAACAGATAATTTGAGACAAAAATAATATTTTTTAATCGTAAAATGAATAGTTACTGATCACTTTTCTATTCTATGAATTAACAAATATTATTCTCTTCGCTAAGTGTCTTATTTTTCTTTTTTATTTGTCCAAAAAAAAAATATCACTTTTTATATTTATTAGTAAATTTTATAATTTCAACATTCTAGTACATGATAAGCGTAAACTCACAAAATTTTAAAAAATATATAATGCATCTTTAATTTAAGATCATAACATCTAAAAACTCTCAAATTAAATTCCCTGCTCAATTAAATTAAAAGTGACAATAATTATTATCATGAATTTCAAATTTCATAAGTAAATTTTAAATCAATTATTTTTAACTAAATAAGAGATGAAAATAATTATTTGTAAATTTTATGAGGTTGTAGGATCCGTTAATTTGTTGACAAATTCTAGCAGAAGGATGAAAAGTTGTGAATTTTGTTTATACTTAAAATTATAATTTTGCTCATAGAAATTTATTAAGGATGTAATTTAATACACCTAAAATTTTGCTCAAGAAGATTTTAGCCACAATCTCTAAATTTATCTTCTATTTATGAGTATGGCTAGGATTTCAACATCTTTCTCTTGTAATAATACACCTAAAATTGTACTAAGATGCTAGCAACATTTATAATTGATATGGATATATTTTGTACCTATAAAATATAATGCAGCATTAATTCAAATATGATGGGTCAAGTTAGAAGGAAGAGGCCCCTCTTAGGAGAATTTTCCACACCAAACTCTTGATTGCTTATTAAAAATATAAGGACCCACCACATGTGTAATGCTCAAAGAGGGTATCCAGAAATTATTGTTTGTCCTCAAATGGACTGCTTGGCTCAACTCACACATTCAACTCAAATCAATAAGTAAGAGACATTCAAGTAGGTAAACTAATCAGTACTCAATGATGAACAACTGTTACACCAGTAATTTATCAAAATATCTCTAGATAAAAGATTGTTGGCATAATGTATCATTCTAAATTTTTTTTAGCAAATTTGAGGTCGAAATCATGATTAGCGTGAAAAATTGAGTGGAAAAGTGGTCTCAGTTGAATTTTAGCCAACCGAAGCAAAAAATAATTTTTGGGGGCAAAATGCAATTTTCAGTAAAGTGTGTGACACCTCCGTGTCGCAGAGATGCCCCAAAATGGGTCATTCTCACACTTTACACATAAAACTCATTTGACGGGTGTGATTTATGTGTTACATAAAAAAATAAACTAAGGCGCAAACCTGCTGCATCACAGTTCAAATTTTTCCTGTTGCTAAAATTTAATGAGAGGCATTCTAGACTTTTACCACCCCTCCTACACTTAATCCACGACTGATATAGGCCATTTTGGCCTTAAAAGGATTTCTAAACCCAACACTCCCAAGTTTCTTTACACGTTCTACCTAAAAGATTAAGGTTAAGGTTCAGGAGAATTGAAGCCAAATTATTGCAAGATTGATTGTATGACTTCATCCCAAGTATGTAAAGTTAACCTAAAGCATGGAATTATTCTTCCATGTGCCCCTAAGATTTGTGATAGGTTGATTATGAAGGAATTGAATCTCCATGAAGGTTTTCTTGAGCATTTTCTTGAATAATATATATTTAACTTAATATTTCATAATAAATGTTGTTATGGACTTGTTTATTGCACAAATGATTTGAACTCCTATTATTAAGTATAAACCCTAGATATTATTTGATTAAAATTTGCATGAATGAACCTAGAGATGAGTCTAGATCCTTGACATGATGAATGTTGATTATGATTATGATATGGGCATGATGATAACACTAATAGAATGGGATGGTGCTATGAGTCCTCATAAATTAAACTTTAATGATTGGTATAAATTGATAGTCCTCTTAAATGATTGTCTAAACCACTCCTAAAAGATGTGATTGGAAATTGATTGAATGGTTGATAGATCGAAAAGTTTGATTGTGACAAAATTGATGAACTGATAAGAGTCCATATGAGATTTATTGATTGGTTAGATTAAGATTGATTGTTTTATGAGTATTGAGTCTTGGGAGGAGTATCGAGCATTGAATTGAGTGAGAGTAAGTCCAACTCAAACTCAATAACTACATCGCCAAATATAGGTGAGAATTGAACTATTAAATCAAATGAATTCTTTATTATTTTCCCTTGAAGAGACTTAATTGATTATTTTGGATCTATGATTGGTTGATTCATCCTTTACCCTGGTAAAGTATTGAACAGTTGTGGCAATATCAATGCAATTGTTGTATGATCACTGACTCATAAGTGATTATTGTCGGATAAGAATAACTCACATATAGGTTTGATAGTACTCTGATTGAATTAGATTCAACAAGGACAAAGGATAAAATCCTAAGGTTCAAGGAGGTGGTCTGGGTGCTCCAACTTATCTCACTTGCAAGAAGTGTAGAAGGTCTTACAAAGGTGAATGTTTGGACGGCTTTGATGCATGCTCAAGTGTTGCAAATCCAGTCATCATGACAAGGATTCTAGAAGTGGGGGTGGTGTTAGGACCTAAGTACAAGGTATACAAGGTGGACAAGCTCAAGATGGTAGTCAATGCACCAATCAGTATTATGCTCTCCATGCAAGGCAAGACATTGGGGAGACTCTTGATGTTGTTATCAGTATGTTAAAGGTGTTTAATTTTGATATGTATGTATTATTGGATCTAAGTGATAATTTGTCTTTTTTCACACCTTTTCTTGCAAATTGGTTCAATGTATATCCCAAAGTCTTATTAGAACCATTTTTAATTTATACCCCTATTGTCGAGTCAGTTATGGCTAAAAGAGTCTGCTAAGATTGTCCTATGTTGGTTTTACATAAAGTTATTTCTTATTATCTTGTCAAACTTAATATGGTTGATTTTGATGTCATTCTTGATATGAATTGGTTGCATGCCCTTATGCCTCTATAGATTATAGAACTCGTAGGGTTAAATTTTAATTTCCAAATGAGCCTATTCATGAATGAGAGGGTAGTAATTTGATGTGTAAGGGTAGATTTGTTTCTTATCTTAAAGCCTGTAAGATGATTGTTAAGGGGTATATATACCATATTGTGAGAGTTAGGGATGTAACTTCCAAGATCCCTTCACTTGAGTTGATTATTTTTGTCAATGAGTTCCCTGATGTTTTTTTCGATGACCTACCCGGTGTTCCTCTAAAAGGAAAATAGATTTTTGTATCGATATTCTTCCTAATACCTAACCTATTTATTTTCCCCATGTTGTATTGCCCCGATAGAGTTGAAGGAATAATTAAAGGACTTGTTAGAGAAGGGTTTATTAGGTCAAGTAGGTCTTCATAGGGTGCTCCCGTATTATTTGTAAGAAAAATGGATGGATTATTTCGAATGTGTATTGACTACCAATAATTAGACAAGGTCATCATAAAGAATAAGTATTTACTTCTGAAGATAGATGACTAATTTGACCAATTGTGAGGGGCTACTCATTTTTCTAAAATTGATCTTCGATCCGACTATCATCAATTAAGGGTGAGGGAATGTGACATTCTAAATATGACTTTTTGGATAAGGTATGCCCACTTTGAGTTTATAGTCATGTCCTTTGGGTTGACCAATGTCCGGTGGTGGTCATAGATTTAATTAATAGGGTCTTCAAGTCTTATCTTGACATATTTGTGGTGGTGTTCATTGATGATATCTTGGTCTACTCTCGGAGTGAGAAAGAACATAAGGACTATTTGAGGATAGTACTTCAAACTTTGATGAATAAGCAATTATATGCAAAGTTTGACAAGTGTGAGTTTTGTTTGAAGGAGCTAGTCTTTTTTGGGTATGTGGTGTCCAATGATGGGATTATGGTTGATCTAAAGAAGACGAAAGTAGTGAAGAATTGACATAGATTGTTGACTCTATTAGGTATTAGAAGCTTCTTGGGTTTGACGGGTACTATAGAAGATTTGTTGAAGGGTTCTCATCTATTACTTCACCCTTGATGAAATTGACTCAAAAGAAGGTCAAATTTCAATGGTTGGATGAATGTGAGAAAAGTTTCCAAACCTTGAAGGATCAACTTACTTTGGCTCCTATCTTGATATTATCGAAAGGGTTGGATGGATTTATGGTGTTTTATGATGCCTCATGTGTCGATTTAGGTTATGTCTTAATGTAAAATAGTAAGGTTATAGCCTATGCATCTAGTCAATTAAAAGTGCATGAAAGGAACTACTTAACTCATGATCTTGAACTAACGGCAGTGGTGTTTTCTTTGAAAATATAGCGACTCTAGCTTTATAGGGTATATGTTGATGTGTTCATCAATCATAAAAGTTTATAATACGTGTTTAGCCAAAGGGACCTAAATTTGAGGCAAATAAGATGGCTCGAACTTCTCCAAGATTATGGAATAAGTGTGTTATACTGTCTAGGCAAGGCAAATATTGTAGTCGATGCACTTAGTAGAGTATCCATGGAAACTGTAGATCATTTGGAGGATGGTAAGAAGAAGTTGGTGAAGGATGTTCATCAGTTGACCCATTTGGGGTAAGGGTGAGTGATTCCAATGGGGTAACATACATGTGCAAAATGGATTCGAATCATCGTTAGTAGTAAATGTCTAGGCAAAGCAAGACTTAGATTCAGAATTGGTAGAATTGAAGAAGTTAGTTGTCGAGAAAAAGGTAAAGGTTTCTTCATAAGAGGAAGATGACCTGTTTCATTATCAAAGCCAATTGTGTGTTCCTAATATGGATGGCCTAAGGAATTCGATTCTAAGTGAAGGTCATAAATCCCAATAGCCTATCCATTCGGAATCCACCAAAATGTGTAGATACTTGAGGGAAGTATATTGGTGGAATGACATAAAGAAAGACATATCAAGATTTGTGATAGAATGCCCCAATTGCCAAGTAAAAGTTGAACATCAAAAGTCGAGTGACATAGCCCACGATATTGAAATTCCTAGTTGAAAGTGAGAAGGTGTAAACATGGACTTCATAGTGGGTTTTCCCCAGGGCCCGAAAGCATCATAACACCATTTGGGTGATTATTGATAGAATGACAAAGTCGACTCATTTTCTACCGCTTAAGATTTTTTATAATGTTGAAGGTTATACTAAGTTGTACATTTGTGAGTTGGTAAGGTTGTATGCACGGTGTACCCTTGTCTATTATATCAAATTGTGGTTCCTAATTTACCTCTAACTTTTGAAAATCATTTCAAAAGGAATTTGGTATCAAGGTACATCTAAGCATCACATTTTATCCTCAGACTGATAGAAAGGATGAGAGGACAATTCAAACTCTCAGGAACATGTTGAGGTCTTGCATGTTAGAATTCAAGGACAATTGGTATAATCATCGATCGCTCATCGAATTTGCCTACAATAATAGCTATCACTCAAGCATCGAGATATCATTATTTAAAGCTTTGCATGGGAGATGATGTAGATCTCTGGTAGGTTGGTTCAAAGTGGGAGAGATGACATTGATTGGTCTTGACTTCATCTTCAATGTTATAGATAAGGTAAGACTTATAAAATAAAGATTGAAGATGGCCCACAATAGTCAAAAGTCATACTCTGATATTAGGAAGAGGGATTTTGAGTTCAATGTGAGAGATTGGGAGTATTTGAAAGTTTAACCCATAAAGGGTATGGTTCAATTTGACAAAAAGAAAAAGTTGAGTCCTAGGTATGTAGGACTTTATGAGATTGTGAACAGGATGAAAAGGTCATATATGAGTTAGAATTGTCATTGGAGATGATCATCTGTTATCCCATATGTCCATATTGAGGAAGTTCATGGGTGATCCAAGTTCTATTATGTCATGGGAAAAAGTGAGGATTGGAGAGAACATGATCTATGAAGAGGTTTCGATTGAGATCCTGGACCGATAAATAAAAATTAAGGAATAAAAAAATTACATCCGTCAAAACCCTTCGAAAGAATCAACAAGTTGAGAGTGCTACATGAAAAATGAAGGCGGACATGATGAAATAATATCCCTATCTTTTCCGCTATACTCAAGCCTAATGTATTACGTTATCCTAGTTCATACTCCAAATTCTTGATTTTTAATTTTCCTTCCATGATACATGCATCCATATTAATGATACTAGTTTTGAACAATAACTTATGCATGAGTTTGATTTTTTTTTATGAAAAATAATGTTTTAAGTTGCATTTTGCATTCATGTTGGGTTTATAGTATTCGTTTAGCCCTAGTCAAGCTTACTTTTATCTCATTCAAGGATAAATATTTTCAAGGGGGAGATGCTATAATACCCCACACATTAAAAGATTGAATTATGAAAAATAAGTGTTGGTCTATTCTCTGGTATAGTAAAGTACGATCTCCATCTATGGCCCACGATTGGATTTACGGTTGTAGAAGGGTCTCGTGGATGGGATGGAGATTTGTTGAAAATTTGAATGTTGAGGTTGGATGTACGAGTGGTCATTATGGACCGTGAAAGTATCCATGAGTCATTGACTTGGCTCATGGGTAGGCACCAGTGATCGGTAAAATTTTGGTTTCAAGAGATCATTCTACGACCAAAAAGGATGAGTTGTACTTTGTTGTACGAGTAGTATATTGGCCTCGTGAATTGGACAATAAGGGGGTGAGAATTTCACTAAGTATAAAGGTCATGTACGAGAGGACTTACAGGTCATAAATGAAACTATGAGTCATAATCGCGGTTTGTAGATGGAGGGCCAAGTTATTAGGTTTTTGAATTTTAGGGTGTAACCAGGATGAAACCCCTATCCATGAGTCATAGAAGGGCCTACAGCCTATAGACCATGGTTATGGTTTCCCCCTATAGTTTTTAATGAAGGATATTTATGACTTTTCTTTGTATCCTAAGTTCTAAACTACGTCATTTTGACTCCTAAAACTACTCATATAAGCCCAATACTACCCCAATCCCTTTCATTTCAAATCATTCCCCAAATTTTCTTAGTATAAATTCACAAGGTCTCCATTGAAGGCAGGAACTAGGGTTTTGAAGATTTTTCTTCTCAAGTTCAAGTTTTTTCCATAGATTTTCATTCAAGGTATGCGAGTTTCATTTATGGGCATTTTCCAACCATGAAGCCTAAGTAATTTCATCTATTAATTTAATTTCAAGCTATGAAATATTCATAGATTTTGTAGCATTACTTAAAATACTTGTATTATGATTTTATCTATCTTCAAATGATGTATTTTGCTACAAATTTATGTTACATTATGAGAATTAATGATTTAAAAGGTACTTTATAATGTGTTACCTAGGTTTTAAAAGTTCTTGGTGGGTTATTTTATGAACTATCCTAATTGATGAATTTTATGATATTTAAGCATGATTCTCTTGCATTACATGACTTAAAGTCTGAGTGTTTGAACCTACCTAGTTTCACTCTATGTCCCAATAAAGTTATGTTTTGAAAGATAATAATTTCAACTAAATATTTATGAAGGTTATGAATTTGATCATGGAAGTTATTTTTATTACTAAATGAATGATTGATGAAAGAATTTTTCACCTAGATGATAGATTTCTTATATGATAAGGACAATTTCCACACTTTGAATCCTTAAGGTTCATGAGCTACTCTATGAGTTTTATTAATGCTATTGAGCTTAAACTTTATGAATGATAACTTTAATGTATTACTATTTTGTGGAACTTGAATTAGTACCGAATGAGACTTTGGGTGGGGACTCGACCTAAGGCTCTCTAGTCTCACAACTATGTTGCTACCATAGATTGCCTATTTAGGCTACACTAGTAGATCCATATATGTCCCTAAAATTAAAGTTAAAGAATGATTTGACAGAGTTCTACTTCAAAAGCTCTCTCTCCTTCCAATGTAGGGATTATGTTGGTTCCATGTTATATCTCGCATGGTCTTAGTGTCGATTATAATTTTTTTCCACATATATGTATGATTCCTTATTATATTTATGGTGCTTCAATTATGATTTAAATTGCATTGAGCATTCATCATTACTTGTTACCTTATCCTTTGTTATGATATGCATATTGCTTATTATGATATTTATCTCTTTCTTCAATTGCATTTTATCTCACATACTTAGTACATTCATATTACTACTGCATACTTTATGCCTAGTTTATCTAACAATGTGGGAACAGGTGTCATTCCTCCTTCTCACACTCGTGGTTGATCTGAGTTGTTGTTGAAGAACTTTTAGTAAGTCTTCATGCTTCGAGGATGAGCCTCTTTATTTCTAGCTTATTATGTTTCAGTTTTATAGACTTTATTCAGTATTTCTTTAGAGGGTGAGCTTTGATCATGTCTCATCCCCTGTTTATATCTAGAATGTAAAGGTGTGATTGAACAGAAGTATAATAGTCTTATGATTTGACCTTTTTACTCTATCAAGTATTATTTCCCTTTGCTCTTATCCCTATGTTTTCGCTTATGTTTAATTGTTCATTACCTATGAGATGGTTGAATGAATGCTAAAAGGATTGGGTAAAGGTCTCTCTGAGTCTTTTTTCTCTATGTTATGCATAGGGACTATCTTAGGTCGTGACATATCTAGGAATCAGAAAGTTTATCTTGGCAAGTAGCTTCCCCCTTTCCTCTAATGTATGAATAAATATCGGGACTCCATGGTTTAGCTTAAATGATTTCATATCGGTTATGGTCTTTCTCACACTATGTTTATGACCCTTACTTATGGTTTATGATCCTTCTTAAGATCTAAGGCTTTTTACTATAATTTATGAACTTTTCAAGCTTTAATGAATCCTCACTATAACTTGTTATAATCTATGCATTGCACAAAATTTCCTAAGATTGCCTTATGAATTTCAAAAAGGGGTTTTGGCATTGAATATGACTTATTAAACTTTTCAAATAATTGACTTGTTATGTGTTCTTACATTGATCATTTTGTCATCGCTTTTATGTCATGTATTGCATTGTCCACATACATAGTACATTTAAAGTATTAATATATATTTTGCCTATATTATTTTTATAATTTAGGATTTGACGATTTACCTTATACACTCTTGTGATTGAATAGAATACTTGTTCACTTAATTGGTGAGACCTCATGCTTCAAGGCTGCCTATTAAGTTTTTTCTTTCTTGTCCTTAGACTATGTCGTTACTTCTAGACTATTCTTTTTCTTATTTGGGTAAGTTGATAGATTGTTCAATGCCCTCACCTATGTTAGTACAGTAGAGGCATGTCTAGATAAAGAAAATGTGTAAGTCTGTTTACTAGGGCCTAACTTTTACTTTTGCTTTTAAACTTTACTTTGAGATTTACCTAGCACTTGCTTTCTATTGATGATTCACTTACCTTATAAATTCTTATGATATGCTAAGAAGGCTTGGTTGGGGTCCTTCGAGGTCTCCATTGTCGTTCACATTTGGGCTTTAGTTTGAGTCATGACAAAATTGGTATCAGAGCACCAGGTTCAAGTATTCTAGGGAGTTTAGCATGCCGCATTAAATAGAGTCTTATTCATTAGTGTGAAGCGTTCCACATCTATGAGTAGGAGGCTATGAGGCATTTTAGAAGATATTTTACTTCTTTCATGACCTATGTCATGCAATTGAGATGTCCTAAAGATTCTTTTACATAATGATTATTTTTTGTGATTTCAGAAAGACACCTCCAAGAAGAATCACAACCCGATGGGAAATACCTCGAGCCCCCAATGATCCCTTGGTAGAGCAAGTGACAAATGGTGAATTCTATACTACTATCCAAATGTCGGCCCAAATTGTGATGGTACAAGCCAATCAAGGAGGAGTGATTCAAAATGTGACTTCGGCGACAACTAGAGTTTGAGACTTTATAAGGATGAACGCGCTCGAGTTCCATGGTTCCAAAATAGATAAGGAACCGTAAGAGTTCATTGATGAGGTTTATAAGGTTGCAACTATCATGGGTATGTCGTCGAAGAAAAACGCAGAGTTGACTACCTATTAACTTAGGGGCATGACTCAAGTTTGGTTTAATCAATGGAAGTTGAAAAGGGTGGAAGAAGGTGTCGTAGGTTGGGAAGATTTTAAGGTTACTTTGCTTGATTGCTTTTTTCTTTTGGAATTGAGGGATGCCAAGGTGATAGAGTCATTAATTTGAAACAAAGAAACATGAGTATGAGGGAGTATGCCCTCAAGTTCATGAAATTGTAAGTATATTCCCGTATTGGTGCCTAACTCTCGAGCCTGAATGAGTAAGTTTATATCTTAGATTTTGGATTTGGTGGTAAAAAAGTGCAAGACGGCTATGTTAATCAAGGAAATGGATATCTCTGAAATCATGACTCATGCCAAGTAAATTGAAGAGGAAAAATGTAAGAAGGATGTTAGGATGGTCAATAAGGCTCGAGTTGAGGGCAGTTCATCTTTTGATAGTGCGTCCGTGCCTAAGCATCACAAGGATAGGGAATCTAACCCTAGATATCAAGATGATGGTGGTAGTAGCCAAATCTTTCCCACATGCCAAAAGTGTGGAAGGTACCATTCTGGAGATTATTTAGCCGGTTTGGGAGCATGTTTTGGTTGTGATGCTATGGATTATAAGTTGAAGTATTATCCATGAGTTGATAAGAATGATAAGAATAGTTGTCGACTCTCTCATCCCTTCCCCTCTAGAGGCATTAGCATGGTACTTTATTTATTATGATACGAATTCCTTTTTGAAATGGTAATGTTTGGTATGGATTTGTTTTGTGTTCGTTATGGTTGTCCTTGTTACCCAAGTGGTTGAGTGGTGGTATTGGTAAAAATGATAGCTTTCATGTCTATTTAAATGCATTCCTATGTTCTAGCCTTTTTATGTCATTCCATATGAATGCACACTCATGAAGTTAGATTTTTGTGAAATTGCATCTACAATTTGAAAGTATTATGGTTTATGCATTTTAAATGACAGTTATTGCTAAAGATTTAGGAACTTTATACAAATGATGTTTAGATTGCATTATTGCATACGTGATGAATTATTAGAACTCTCTTTACTCTATTTGTGTTAGCTTGATTCTCATTCAAGGATGAATATTTTTGAGGAAAACGTATTACGGTAGAAGGTTAGACGGATAGTAGGGGTAGGATCACTGTCTGGCCTTGCAATATAGTAAGTTAGTAGGATTAGTCGTGACTTTATATCTTGTGTTGTCATTGTTCATCTTATATTTGTTACTTTTATTGTATTTATATACTATCATTTGCTTTCCACTTTAATTATTCTTTCTTTCTTTTTCTTCATATCTAGTACTTTCTGCTTATGGGGCTTGATATTTTTAGATGAGGGTCTTCCGGAAACAACCTCTCTATCTCTATGAGGTAATGGTAAGGTCTGTGCACATTTTATCCTCCACAAACCTCACTTGTGGAATCCCATTGGGTATGTTATTATTGTTGTTGTTGTTGAACGGGGGAGTGGGGGTGGTTTTACCCCCGAATGTTGAAAAAATGGGATTAAGAGAAGAAGTTGAAATTTGGTCACTAGGCAGGAATCAGAGCCTTTTTGTACGAGTTGTGGTTAATTCCATAAGCCCAAGAAGGGAGCTCTTAGAACCTGGGATCATTTTTTATCCTTCAAACTCGAACCACGAGGGTAATGTATGAATCATAATTTGGAGTACGATTCATGGATCGTGTCATAGATGGAGATTCCGAAAAGGAGAAAATTAGACTCGACGGAGAAAATTTATTTATGGATGAATAAATTGGTATATATTGTAACGACCTATCTTCATCGTTATGGGCAAATTAATACGGAGAGAATTTGGGTCAGTAGTCTCCTGAGTAGTAACATAAACTTTTGAGCCTAAATCAAACTTGGACGAAATCTGAGTCAGGTAAGGTTTGGATAATTCGATAATAGATTAGGGTCTGATTTATGAGTTTGATCTTTGACTGTGGCATTTAAGGTTGATACTGTAAAATGGTATACTAATCATGAAATCGTAACTTGATAATGTATTTTTGTACGTGTGTGGTTTTATTATGTTGTGATTACTTTCATATATTGCATTTATTGGAATAGTCACGTGTTCCTACCAATATATTATTGTTGTGTGTACTAATACTACATTTTTTCTTTTTTCGTTAAGTACAAGACATCTTGAGACAGCTACTGATAGACCTCAACTAGGAGATCACTAACTCATCAAATACAAGGGTAAGTCAAATCTTTCAGGATACCACAGGTTCATCTATGATCTGAGGTCATTTCTTCCAGACTAAGATATTTTCAAACATTATTTCATTTTAATGTTTTCGGGCTTGCATCCCTTTACTCTAGACCTTTGGTAGAGTTTTGGTACAATGACTTTCAGGTTCTAGGGGGGTTAAATTTCACATTGTTTTACTTGTTTGTTGGAGTTTATGGGAACTCAACCTTTGACTTTTATTTAAATACTTGTTTCACATTAGTATGCTTAGTTCGATTGTAGTAATGATTCTCCACAACATATCAAAATCATGGCGTCTATGATAAAAATAAATTGGCATTAATATTAATCAAAATTCTAATATCTACGTAAACAAGTGAAAATAACAGAGAGATACTACTTTATAAACATATTTCAATGTAGGTGATATAAAAAATAACTAATAAAAATAGAGGTGTATAATATAATATAATTTATTTTATAATACATTCTTAAAATATTATTTATTGATATTGTAAATAAATCTTAAAATATAATTTTAAAAAAATATCATTAATGACTATCAAACTCGTTTATCTATACATACCGTACAAAATAAGAGAGAAGTAGATTTTATATATATACACATCCACACACTTACATATTGAACACCCCACAATTTTATTCTTAGGATCCAAATTTTTCTCATCATAAATACGTAAGCTTGAACCTAGTGATGCCTTACATATACCTATGTTTTAAGCCTCATTCTTATATGTGGAAAGTGCATCACATTAGAAGTGGATTAGGATCATAAGAGACCTCTAGTACTTAGTCGACTTCAAAACTTTCCTATCGAGTGAGTTTTTTGCGTTAGATTATACAAGAGTCAACTTTAAATGACCATAAATTTTAGCACACAAAGAATTAGGAGGTCCGTGACCTATCAAATTAAATATCTTTGAGTTATATTTTCAACTTCACCAATTTAGTCTCATTTGAGTTAGTAGCAAAGAGTTATGACCATTTTACTACAGAGCTGAGTGAAACTACAAACCTGACTTACAGGTCGTGGTTTGAATGATGATCCGTCCTGTTAAATCGTGGAATGACTTCTGCAAGTCCATTTTTGAGACCAAAACTTGAAGGATCCGACTATAGATCATAGATACTTCTATGGGTCATGGTTTGGGCTCGTGGAATAGATTTGGAGACATCGAAATTCGCTCAAACTTTTACAAATGGATTTCTACAAACCGTAGAAGCTTCTACGGGCCGTAGATTGACCCGTGGACGGCCTTGGAAGCATTTTAAGAAGGGTTATTTTGGTATTTTCCCACCCTTTCAAAGTCTTAACTTGACGGTTTTATACCTAATTAAGTCTTTTAACATAATTATCCAACCTTTTTATGCTAAAACACATTATCAAACTTAGAGCAAGGTTTCAATGGGAGAAAAAGCTAGGGTTTCAAGAGAATTTTGTGAGTTCTACCAAGCTATTCCAGAATTCAAAATTTTCAGATATGTAAGGGTAACTAGAACATGGATTATGTCCTCATATGTGCCCCATAATCTGGATTGATTGAATTGTGAATGAATTGAGTCTTTCATGAATGTTTCTTGAAAGCTTGTCTTAAATCCTAATGTATTCCTATATAATATTGCATGAATGATAGTTTTTATAAATTAAACATTTGAAATAGATGATTTTATTTTTCCACATGAACCCTAGAATGAATTCTTATTATTTTTATGTATTGCACTTAAATGGGTATACATGTGTATGATTTGAGCCTGAAAAGTCTACAAAATTCATAAACATTTTAACTCTTCTTTTGTACCTGAATATTATGAGTTGGAATGATGGATGATAGAGAGTCTTTATGAGTCATGAACTAATTCTAAAAGAATGGCGTTCCTAACTAAAGAGTTGATAGTTGATGTGATGAAATGAGTTGGCAAATGTCCATTGAGACTAATTGAATGAGTTAACCGTAGAACTGATGTCTTATGAGCATGTTGAGTATTGGGAGTATTAAGCACCAAATTGAGTGAGAGTACATGACAACTCAAACTCAATAACTACGTAGCCAGCATAGGAGAGGATTGAACCATAAAATTGGATGTTTCCCTATTGTCCCAAAAAAATGGACTTGATGTTATTGATTGTGGATCCACTGATGGGATGTCCTTTAGCTTGGCAAGGTATTGGATGGATGTGGCAACAACATTGCTTCGTTGTATCATCACCAGCTCATAGATGATGATTTTCGATTAGAGAAACTTCCATATAGGTTTTGATAGTACTGTGAATGATTAGATGAGATTGTATATGATTGGTCATTGTCTAAACTTTATTCTTACGTTAGACTTATGACACTTGAGTGAGTTCTTTCCTTCATGATTGAGATTGTCTGAGTTGATATTGGTCTTCCCTAATGCATGTTTTTTCTGCCATATATATTACATACTCGTACATTTTACGGACGCCCATTTGGACCTACATGAGACGGATACTAAAGATCATCAACAAGCGCATCGTTGAGGATCTATTCGTGTTTAGCTGATTGGTGAGACCTCCTTGCTTCGGAGGATTTCTACATTATTATCATCTAGCTATTAGAGTTTAGACTTATTTTATTCTATTTTGAGGTGGCCATGAGTCTATCATTAGCACCACTTTGTAGGATGGATAGAGGATTCATAGACTAGATTGTCGGGTTTTGATTGAATATTATTTTTGGCTAGTTTCTTTCATACTAGTCTTACTCAGTTGATTGATAGATTGGTTGGCTTTTGGCCTTTGATTATCGATTTGTTATTGTTTTCCATTAAGTATTCTTGATCGTTGATATCTTCCGCTATTAGGTTGTGATTGAATGAATGTGATGAGGTCAAGTAGTTCGCTTGGGGGCTAGCAATAGTCTCTGAGTGTCGGTCATGCCAATGGTACCCTCCCGGGGCGTAACACATACATAAATTTGCATAAATGCTTATTTCATGGAATATTAGAATAACAATTATAAAATAATAGCATTAGATTTTGTAACAAATTTATATTAAGATCGATTATCCTGTTTAAAATGCTAATGAAATTAAAAAAAATATACATGATAAAATATAAGTTGTTTAAACTACATATCAAAGATCAAGGTTAAAATTTAATAAAAATATATATGTACATATCCTGAATACTTAATGATGGATAAAATTTAATAATATTTCTTATAAATACACATATTCATCAAACATAAACGTTTAGTTCTTAGATGATTACGTTTTATTTTTAATATTCAACTATTTAATTATAACCATAATACATAAACCTACTCTTTAACTTGATCTTCATTGGTATTTATGCTTTCCAACTTTGGATATACACAACCAAAGACACTTAAACTAGTGTAAAATTGAACAAGTCGCACATATCCTAGGTGGAAATTTGTGTGAGACGTCAGGTAAAATGCCACATAGGATACATGTTTCTACTTATTTAATTATATGCAAATTTAAGTGTCTATTTATGCATACTCAAAATTAAAGAACGTAAATGACAACTAAAATTAAATTAAATGACACATTTATATATTGTGCCTTAATTATATTTGTTCAACCAAATATAACATTTGTAACTCCAAAATATAACCAACATGGATTGAGGTGCAGTGGTGGAAATATTTCACCCTTAATCAGAGGTCTCGGGTGTGGAAAACCAAAAAAAAACTCCAAACCATAAAAGTATTATCACAATTCTTTTTCACCCCATTCTCCTCTCTAGTTATATCACAATTAATTCTGACTTGTACATTGTCTCTCTCTTTCACACACACACACACAAAAAACTTGCAATATAAGTATAGAAGTTTTGGCTATGTCTTCTCACTTTTTAGTTTACTTTCTCATATATATTTTCTCTTTCGAAACATTTTGTCTTCAATAAATTGTCACTTCTGTCAGTCAAGGTAACTCTATCATTCTTTTTTAAGATTCAAGTTCATGTTTTATGTATTACTATTTATATCTTTGGAGGAGATAGATATGGAGGCCGATTCAAGAATTAAGCTATTGTTTGTCTATATATTTTGAAATATTAAATATCTGTTTGATATTCAAACTTTTTCAAGTTCTCACAAACTTATTCAGATCAATTTTTAGGACTTTCAATCACAAAATTTTAAAAAAAGTTCAAGTAATATGTATGTTCACACAAAACTTCGAATTCTAAAAATCACAATTTTAAAAACTCAATTTTTCAAGTTTTAAGTTTCAACTTTAAAATTTATGATCAAAGTTTAATGTATTGACAATAGTTTTTTGAAATATGAGTTCGAAATTTAATAGTTGCTAAAATTCTCACATATTTTTCAATGATATCTAGAAGGAAAAATATTGAATTCAGATGCCCTAGTAAATTATGATCGGCATTCGCCCCTAGTAGGTCTATGTGTGTGTATATATCTTTATTGAAATGTTTAATTGATACTTTGATTACCTTTAACTTGTTATATTTTATGTTTTTGACAGTCAAATTATATGAACTTTGATTAACATTTCCAAATGCATTTTAAATTATGAGAAGGATTGTAATTCAATTAATTTCGAAAATTAATTCTCATAAAGTGAAATGTCACAAGAAAAAAAGAAAACTTGTCACTAAATTTGTATATTTTGAGTAATTGTGTTATTTTTACTAGTCATTGTAAGGATGTATAGCCAAAAACACATTCTATGACATACAAGGTGAAGCATCCAAATCTTGACTTGAAACTAAACATATCACCACCTAGGGTTATTTCTCAAAGGACAGAACCTGTAATGGAGAGAATATCATCACCAGCAAGCTCCTGTGTGTCTCGGGAACCGAGCCCCAACGACGATGACGAGGGGGAGTTCTCAGAGAAGACTACCATGTCCATGATGCTTGTGGGTTGTCCTAGATGTTTAATGTATGCCATCATATCAGAAGATAATCCAAAATGTCCCAAATGTAAGAGCAGTGTCTTGCTTGATTTTTTCAAGGAGGAAAGGATCAAGAATTCAAGGACTTGAAGTCAAGAAAATGTCATGGTATTACTTGTTTGCTAGATATAAATTAAATTAAGTCTTTTGATTATATGTATCACATCTTCTTTTTGTTTTGCGAGTTATGTTGTTAGGATTTTTTAGAAGTTTTGTCGGTTGTATTGGATTCTTCAAAAATAATGCATTTTAGAAAATTCAAACTTGGTCACTTGTCCGTCACTATTTTGGTTAGTTATAATTTATGAGATACAAAAATATTGACATCTCTTCGCTTCTTCATAGATGAACTTTATATTTTGACCATACTTTTATAAAAATTCTGATTTCGTCACTGTTGTTAGCTCATTTCCACCACCTTCACATTCTTACCTTGGCCCTTGCTTATTCTCTACCTCTATAGTTTTTGTCTAGATTTTATGTACATCTTTTCTGTTTACTTATCAAACATTACATATTTTTCAAGAACACAATTTTCCTTTATCAAATATGAGTTTTTGACCAAAATTAAAAATTCTTTAAATATATCTAGGGGTGGTAATTGGGCGGGTTGGATCAAATTTGAGCGGGTTATAATGGGTCAAGATAACAAACGGGTCAAGATCCAATCCAACCTAAATTTGCTCGGGTCAAAATGGGTTGGGTCAAAACGAGTTATAGAGCGGGTCAAGACCCAACCCGACCCAAGTTTTACTAAGTTTTACTTATTTTCTTTGTTCTTTTTTAATATTTCAGTACTTAATTAAATTATATTTTTCTTTATTATGACTATATACAACATATCAAATTAAAAAAAAGTGTTATAAAAATATTTTAATAAGATCTCTCTCGAGTCAATTCTGGTTGCATATCAACCCAATTTTAAATGGGTTGAAATGGCTTGGGTTGAGATGGATTGAGCTAATAAATAGGTGAGTTATTAACCTACCCAAACTTCAACGAATTGGACGGATTGAGCTTAATTTTGTCACCCCTAAATATATCCAAAGACTCAAACTACATCTCTATTCTATTGTAGTAAACATAAAAATACCCCTCAATTATTTTTAAAATGACAAGATTCATCCCTTCTTTATTTTTTTATTGAGAAACTTATGGCTAAGCCTACAAACTATTGATTTTATTTGCTCTCACCCTTCTCTTTGTTGATTTATCAATAATTCTAATTAAGGTGGATTGGCTAAAAGATGAGAAAAATTATTTTATGTAAAATATTTCTCAGCTCTATATGATTATTAATTGAATAAGTAGAAAAATATATAAGTTTCCCTTCATTTTTATTTAAATGAGAGAATTTGAAATATGGAGCTTAGTCTATTTTAGTTGATCTAAATCATTTTAATTTCAAAGATAATTAATTAAATTGATTCTTAAAAAGTTAAAAGTGTTATATAAATTGAGACAGACAAAAATATCTAGAAATCATAATTAATACTAATTTAAACATTTAAAAAAAAATTGAAGGACGAGGGCCTTGCTATTTTTAAGATAATTGAAGGATGTGTTTTTTTTAATGCAATAATAAAAGGATGTAATTTAAGTTTGGGGTGTAATTAAGGGATGATTTAAAACTCAATCAAGCATTCACTAATGCTTATTATTAATGCTTCCGTTTCTTTTTAATTGTCATGGTGCTTTTTTTGTGATTCAATTTTGACTAATTTTCAAAGTTAAATTTGATTATATTAATTCAATATTTTAAAATAAAAATTCAGTTATTAAAAGATTATAAGAAAAGTACTATAAATTAAAAAAAATTTATACCAATTAAAAAAAATTATGACCACTAAAAATAATTTATCATAATTGGCTGGTCTCACACTCTTCAAACAATGATCTAAAGAACGTGTGATGGACGTTCAAACTAAATGTTTGTACAATCAAATCTTTTATAACGTGTCGTTTGTTCAAATTGTTCAAGTTTGATCGAGAATATGCACATGGAATCTTCAAATTTTTTTAAGTGAAATTTATATATTTTTTAAACTACGTAAAAAGTACTATAAATCATAATAATTGATAATTTAAAATATTTTTAAAAAATATATACAAATTTTACGATCAAAGGTAGATTGATTTGAATCTCAAAAATTGAAAGGTGCCACGTAAATTAAGACAGAGGTAGTATTATAAAGAATGACCGTTATGAAAAGGTTTTAATGTACAATATGTCCTTACTGATCATTTTGCCACACCTCTTGATCAATGGTGACTAATCATCATATATCAAATAAATTGTATTTAAAAGAAAGTAATATCACCAATGTAACAACCCATCTTCAGATGGAAGTGTCCTATTGGCAAAATATAGGAGAAATGTTAGTAAATAAGTAAACAAACCTTACCTACTAGTGACATGTTCTAAAGTCGTGCGGGCCTAGGTCCAAAATGGGCAATAACACTAGTGGATTGGGTCGTTACAAGTGGCATATCAGAACCACTCAGGTGTCAACCTTGTCGATATGAGTCAGAGTTCAACTGAGTTTAGGCAAATTCCGGTGAGGCGGGGCAAACCTCAGTTCTGAGTCTAGGCAAATTCCATACAATGGGGTAAACCTCAACGAGCACGTTGAGTCTATAGAAGGGATGTATTTGACAACTCATCTTCAGATACAAGTCCAACATCGACACAATACAGGAGAGATGTTGGTATATAAGTAAACATGTCTTACCTACTAGTGATGCGTTTTAAACCCGTACGGACCTAGATTCAAACAGACAATATCACTAGCAGATTGAGTCGTTACCACCAACAAGCTAAGTTCTCATTTATTCATAGATGAATTTTGAATTTCAAAGTCTTTATAATCACGAGGGAAATTTGCCCCAAACTTAAATTGCAATTGTCAGAAGACTGATAAATGAATTATGTTATAAGTTGGTAATGTCTTTATCAATGGAGATTAATAACAATGGGTTGGTAAGCTAACTAACTAGGTAGTTCACCTTTGTAGTCATCATTATTAAGAATTAAGGCTTAGCATTCAATGCTATGTACTATTATAGTCCAACTATTTATGTTGAAGACAAAAAAAAAAGGTTTCAACACAGTTAGAAAAGTTTCCTAATTGAACTCATTCAATATATATCAGGGATGACAATAGAGTGATGCGGAGGTAGGCGTTGATGCAATCAAAATTTTGACGCATTTCCTTTTAAGCAATATGTTAAAAGGTGTGCAAAATTAAATATACATTAATTTACAATAACTAACATTTGTACACACAATAATTTTCTAGTGAAGGTTTATGTGCGTCGATCAGTTCACCCTTCATCTAAGATGCTCCGTCTATGGGTGCAGATTCAGATATATAGGGAATGATTTATAGTCACATAAATAGTTATGACTTATTTTAGATTAACAGTTTCAAAAGTTTTTCTTTTTTTTATACATATATTGTATCAAGTTAAACATCATATAAATTAAGACGAAGAAATTAAGTAACTCCTAAACCTAAAGAATAAAGGAAGTAGAAAGTATGTAACCCGGCCCATTAATTTTCATAAATCTAGCATCAATTATGACTTTACTTTCTTAATTTTAGAGATGGATGAGTTCTTAATTTAAATCAATGAATTCGATAACGAACCAAAATTGAGTTTAAATTTGAAGTCTTTCTTTATTTTTAGACTAAGAACAGGTTGGAAGAGTGAATTTAGCAAAAAGAAGAAAATTTGTAAAATTTATATTCAATGCAATTGATCCTAATAAGATCAAATCGATTGGAATAAAAAAATATCTCGCGGATCACATAAATTAATTACTGAATTGGACAACAAATGGATGAATTTAAACTACAAAATATGTCAGTGTGAAAGTTAATCCTACACTCTTAGACACTATATAAGATTATAAGAACTATACTAGACCAGTTACTTTGGCTTGTAGCAACTAACCAAACTATCATATTTATTTATCATCAAATTATCATAACTTGCCATAATTCAACCTTAGAAGGGGAGCATTTGAATAACTGGTAAAGTTATTGTCATGTAATTAGGAGGTCACGGATGCAATCCTTGGAAACAGCCCCTGATGGAAATGCAAGATAAGGTTGCATGCGTACAATATATCCTTGTGGTCAGGCCCTTCCCCGAACCCTATATATAGCGGGAACTTTAGTACACCAGACTTCTCCGGCCATAATTCAACCTTAGTGGAAACAGGAAGACTTTTAAGAATAAGACCAACATTGAAATTATATTTCACATTTGTACTTTTAGAACATGATAAATTTATTCCCCATAAATATATAGATTATTACAATTCCTTCATATTTCAAATAACATTAAACTTGTTGAATCCAAGAGTATGCATGCCAAACAACGTAATGTGTAACATCATGATCGATGAGAAGATGTTATATAACGATAGGAACGCGTTCATATAAGTGTGGAGGCAATCTAGGAGTCGGAACAACTTGAAGAGGCGTTCGCATGTAAGTAACAGTTCCAGGGCTCTCCAACATGTCCATGTCCTCGCGCTCAATTCCATGAGGCGGAGACCATTTAAAATGGTGTAACAAGTGAGCTAACATAGATGTAACCATATTGATAGCAAGATTAGTACCAGGACAAATACGTCTACCAGCACCAAAAGGTAAAAGTCGAAAATCATGACCCTTCATGTCAATATCCTCTTCAATGAATCTTTCAGGTCTAAATTGTAAAGGGTCCTTCCAAACTTTTGGATCTCGTCCAAGAGCCCATACATTAACATGTACAATTGAACCTTTAGGAATGTTGTAACCACCAATTTTGACAGTGGCACTAGCCATGTGAGGAAGCATAAGTGGGGTTGGAGGGTGTAACCTTAGTGATTCCTTGACTACACATTGTAGGTAGGAGAGTTTAGACATATCTGATTCGATTATGACTCGGTCCGACCCGATAACTCGGTCCAATTCTTCTTGGGCCTTTTGTTGAACCCTTGTGTTCTTGACTAATTCTGCCATGGCCCATTCAACTGTTATAGCCACTGTATCCATTCCTGCTGTTACCATATCCTGCAATAATTAATAAAAATAATTTAAAAGTATAGATGTAACAACTTATCTTTAGATAGAAGTCTCATATCGTCAAAATATAGGAGACATATTTGGTATATAAGTAAACATATCTTACTTATGCATTTTAAAGTCGTGCCTAGCGGGCTGGGTCGTTACAATAGAAAAATCAAAATTATTAAAGAGTTAGTATTTTTCTTAGTTTATTTATTTTTTGTTTAAATAGGATTTATAGTTATTAAATTTATATAGGAATAATTTTAAAAATTTTAGTTGATGTAGGTTGTGCACTATTAAATAAATCTTCTTTCTTCAATAATTGATTCATAACATATTAAATAATGAATTTATATTAAATAATAATTTAGTTAACACTTTTTCTTCTGGTGGAAGACATGTTAGTTAATGATCACAAAAACTGAAAGAAAATTGTGTTGTTTTCCACTTATTGTAACACCTAACTCTTATATATTATTATTTTATATAGTATCTTCTTTATATATACTTTATTGGTCCTCTTTAACCTAAAATTGAGGAAAAAGAATTTGAGTTGGAATTGTGATATATCATTTAAATATTTAAATTGTCAATTTATTTTGATTTATTGTGTTTTTTTTACGTAGTTTTCATATATGTAAATTTTATGTTAAAAAACTTAATTTTAAAATTTTATCTTTTGAAATACGAAATGTGTCATTGAGATAGAGAGAGTACTAAACATGAAAAAATGTTATGCGTTCTTTCTTAGACTTTCTAAAAAAAAGTATCTTATTGAAACACAAGGATAATAATATATGTGTTTCATAATGTAATATACTTACCCAAAGGAGGCCAATAATAGTGTCGTCACTTAGCTCATATTCTTTTAAACATGAAAAAATATTATGTGTTCTTTTCTAGACTGATTAAAATAAGTATCTTACTAAACACAAAGATAGTAATATGTGTTTCGTAATAATGTAATATACTTACCCAAAGGAGGCCAATAACAGTATCGTCACTCAGCTCATATTCTTTTTGTAGAGTGAGCAAAGCATCAACAAAGTGTTGTTTGGTTTCACCAGTTTTCTTCCTTGCAAGAGTGTGTTCTTCCATAATAACCCTAGTAAACCTATCCACATGACTATCTTGAGCCTTTAGAGCTTCATTATCATCCTTGAAAAAACAACTTAGCCATGGAACAAAGTCTCCTAGGTTGAGTTTTCCTCCAATCTTCATCCCATTTGAGACTATCTCTTTGAGTTCTTTACCTTGCTCATCAACATTACCTTCTGAATTTATAAATTTCTTCCCAAATGTTAGCCTTGTTATGTTGTTGAATGCTACTAATCCCAAGTAGCCCCTCATTATCAAACTTTTACCTACATTGCCTGCATGCATATATGTCAATTAATTAGCCAAGTTTGTGGAGTATCAAACAAGAGACGATCGAAAGTGGAAACAAATTGTCTACTTGTTGTCAAGATTATCGAAGAAGAGGATATATACAATGTCACCCTCTTAAAGAAATGTGATATGAATTGCTATTGAGTATTGTATATTTACTTAAAGCTAATAAGGTCGGTGTTAAATGTATTTGGAGGAAGGAAAATCAATATAACATGCAAATTTTTTAGCAAATGAAGATTATCGTAAGACTTTAAGAAATGTAGCTTAGGGAATTCTTTTTTTAAAATTATTTAGTATTTTACAATGTACCAAAAACATGAAAGATAGGTTATGTGAAAGCTAGCCAAAAAAATCAAATAAACCTCCACCATTCCTTTGGGTTTTGGGTTCCATTATGTACAAACTTTTTAAAAATATTTTTCTCTAAACAAATATTCTATAAATGTGTTTGTATGATTATCTCCTCTCTACCTTCCAACACACCGGCCACCCCCCAGCCCACCCCTCCCTTATAGTCGTCATCTCTACCACCCCTACATCCTTACACCTTACCCCAGTTCTCATAGACAAATTCAAAATTTAAACTTTATGGGTTCGATCTTCAAGATTTTAGCATTGAACTCATTGTACTTTAAAGTTATAGATTCATGTCTACTATTTCTGATAACGTTAACGAATTATTTCACGTAAATTATGGTCCACATAAGGTGAACCCAATATCGTAATATATATATATTGAATCCGCCCCTGTACATCAATTCTCATAGTATTTACCTAGATTAAATACAAATATTTTTCAAATAATATTTCATACTCACACATCAAACACAAGGGGAAAAAAACCCTTCACTTATTTTTCAAAAAAAAATATTTTTGATTTTCCTTGTGTACCAAATACCCCCCCTAGTTGTCACTTTATTTTACCAAACCTCCATATAAAAATGAAATCACAAACAAAAATAAAATATGATATTTGCACCTCAATTTGTCGTTAAAAGAATCTTTCCCCGTGGGGTCTTTTTTTTTTTTTTCCTTTTTCATTGGTTTTGTTGATATTAGGTGCGCACGAATATTAAATTCTCAATAATTTTTTCATGATTTTTTTAATCTGATGTATGATATTTGTATTGGAGTTCGATTAGTTTAGATGTGTGTCACGTAAGGTTTCAGTCGGAGAAACATTCTCTATCACTTAGATCTTTAGTTAACTACGATAGTTTAAATGTGTATCGCGTAAGATTTCAGTCGAAGAAACACTCTCTATCACTAAGATCTTTAGTTAATTACGATAGTTTAGATGTGTATCGCATAAGGTTTCAGTCAAAGAAACACTCTCTATCACTGAGATCTTTAGTTAATTAGAAAAGGAGCAATATCATCTATTGCACCACATTATTTGGTGATCTTATGAATTTATTTAACTTATGTAGGGTAAACTATTTCCTAGCTTATGTCACATTATTCAAATTTTGAAAGTCAAACTTTTTAATTCTGAACATGAATTAGGAATTTAGGATATAAATTTTTTACTTTTTTGAAATAGAATTTTAATATTTGAAAAAAATGTGAAAAGCACTGAAAATTATAATAATTAATAATTTAAAATATTAAAAAAAAACATGTGAAAAAATTGTGATTAAAAAAAATTCATTTTAACTCTCGAAATTCGAAAATATTACGTATAATTGTGATGGAGAGACTATTTTTTATTTTTTCATGACGTAGTTATTGACTTATAATTAATTATTTTATTTAGCTTACTCAATAATGTAATTATAAAAGTTAAACTCTTACTAAATTATATGTGCGATTAAATACGATGCAAATATTATTTAAATCATTATTTCTAACGAAAGACATTCATGTTAAATAGTAATTTTTTTTTCTTGACGAAAAGGTTAAATTCTACCAACTTAATTTGAATTATTTTTTAAGTACTTTTATAGTGTTTGGATAAAATTAAAAAATATGTTTAAATATTTATTTGTAAGTTAAAACAACAAAAATAAATTAAAAAATCATAGATTATAATTTAAGTCATAAACTATAAGTCAATTGAAACAGATTCTTAATAAGACAATTAAGTAGATGAATATAGAGTGAAATTATTTGTAGATTTTCACTATTGTAAATTATGTTATTTAGTTATACAACAAGACTTTTTTTCCATAAATACAAGCACATGGGTGGCACAAATTAATTAAACTTTTCTCAAATATAATATATAGTGATTTTACCCTTTTTCTTCTCCAACTTTAATTTTTTAATTAGAGGAGTGGGGCAAGTCAAAAAGTGACTCTTTAACAATTTGATATTTGATGGCTTTTATAACTTTTTATCTTCAATAAAATTCAAATTCATGAATCATAATATGCATGCACTTGACTAAAACATCATACATGAAGTTGTCATTACTAGAGTACTAAGGTCTTTGGGACTTCCCTAACTTTAATTTGTTCTCATATGTGGGTAGATCGAAGGATGTGGTGCAGTGGATAGAATTGTTTTTTTTTCAATTCGAGACCTGGATATAGAAAAATTCTAAATAGGGAGTACTTCCCCTGAATGGGATCCTATGCGGAACGAATTCAAAATAATTGAAATTCAATATGGATATCAGACATCAGGTAAAAACCGAAAAAAAATTGTGAAATGTAAATAATTGCATGTCATTGCATTTTTTTGAAATTTGAAAAGCTTAGTTATCTAGTCAATGTAAATTTGTACTTTTATGTGGAAGAGGCATGGAGTCGTCGAGTTGGTCTCCTCTTTTCATCTTTTTCTTATTTAGTAGTATTAGTTGATATTTATGTAATATTTTATGTTTCAATTTTCACTATATTTTTTCCCACTTGGTGTTTGGAGTACGTGGAGCCCTGATTAAATCTGGATCACGCACTGTAGGGCCCATTTGGGGGTGGCACTCCCAACAGGATTTTTTCCATTTTCAGGGGTCGAATTCGAGATCTATGGTTAAGAGTGAAGCAGTCTCATCACTGCATCACAACCCAATGTTAGTTCAATTTTCACTATTACTTGTTACTTCATTTGTTCTATTTATTTTGTTATATTCTCCTTTCAATTCTGTCTTGATTATACTTTTTTTTGAGTTGTGGTTCTATCGAAAAACAATCTTTCAACCCTTATAAGGATAAGAATAAAGTCAGTATATATTCTACTATTTGTGGATCCCCCCTATATTGGGTACTCCATCTGTTCGTTTTTACTTGTTATTGTTTCTTTTATCAAGGTCAATTTGACTCAACTTTAAAGCTAAATCTAATATTTGAAATCCAAAATTTATATAGTTGAAAACTACACCAAAAATGTTATAAGTTGCAATCTTTCTCACATTAATATGATGAAAAAATACATCTTAAAATATTGGTCAAAGTTCATATAGTTTGATCTCGATAAGTGAAATAGTGACAAGTAAAAGTAAATGAAAAGAGTATGTTAATAGTTGAAAAACTTAATTATGTGGATATGAAAGAGGAATTTCTATTTTCAAAATGTGATGATTCTAGACCTATATATATGCCATTAAATAATATAACATGTCCAAAGTCTTTTCAATCATAGTTTAAAAGAGAAGAACATTATTATCTTTCCTAGTAGTACTTATAAAAAAAATATACTCTTGAAAAATAATTATTTTTTAATTTATATGTTATTAACACTTTTTCATAGTTAATATTTTTGAAGTAATCCTAATAAAAATGTGTTGACATGATACCATTTAATTTAAACATATATCAACCTTGTTCTCAAGTGATAGAAGTTTCTAAATCATCTACCAACTCTTGGTTATGAAATTCCACACAATAATAATCTAATAAATTATATTGAAGTTGTTATAATCTCCTAAGAAAAATATGAACAAGTATGGACAAAAATTAGAAAACTAAAAAGGAAAAATAAATATAGTCGAATCTTTTTATAACAGCGTTATTTTTCTAGACATTTTCTGGTTGTTAATATTAGGGGTGTGCAAAAATTGATGTAAACGATAAACCAAACCAAAAAAAAAATGTCACTTTTGGTTTATTAGGATTATTGAGTTAACAATTTTGTAATATTTTTATTAGGTTATCAGTTCAATTTTTGATTTTATGATTTTGGTTAATGATTTAACTGATAGCATAATATAAGATTATATCAAAATTACTATTTTTTCTTAATTATATTACAATGACTTTACAATATTTTGCCAACCCTATTTTTTAAGTTTTAGTATTACTTTCGGTCGTAGACAACACAAACTAGACTCTCTGTCTCTCTATTGTGTCACCTTATCTCTTCTCGGTATAAACTAGGATTACCTTTTCCCTTCTAAATTTTAGATTTGATTGTGACAAAAGGGTCAAGGCAAGCAATTAATATTGATTCCACAATTTATTGCAAGATTTTTTAGAAGGAACTTGAATAATTCTTTTCCTTAAACAAAAGTGATCAATGTTAAAATTTGTGATGCGCTTTCAATCTTGCTACTATTTAATTCTACTTTATAAATATCATATATATATGATTTTATGAGTATTTTATTATCACCTAATTCAAAAATCAAACCGATAATAAGAACTAAAAATTGATAATAAATATCTTATATATTAGTATGACTGTTGATTAGCATATTCACAAATCAAAAAATGATAAATCAAACTAATAATAAAATTGAACCAACTGATGTACACCCCTAGTTATCACAGTGCAATGTAAGAACATATATCATAACATGACATAATGTTATAGTGAAAACTGAAATATTATTATCGAAGATAACTGATATATCATAGTCTGATCACCGATTCATCTATTTGTTTCAATAGTAGTGATATAAAGGGGAAAAGTGAAAAGCATACCTTGCTTTATAGAGTCTCTAAATATGTCATGTATCATGGAAGTGACTTCATCTTCTCTAATTGGTCTAAGAGCTTCAATTCTCTTTGGAGTAAAAAGTTCAAGATTGCATAATTTTCTCACTTTCACATAATGATGTCCATAATCAGCCCAAATCAAATCACTCCCATTTCTACTCACATTTGCCAATGGTTTAGTCCTAAACCTATTAGCCAAATTTTGGTCATTATCTTTCAAAACTTCCTTAGCAAGTGTTGCATTATTTATCACAACATTTAGTTGTGAACCTAGGTAAAATGAAAAAATAGGACCATATATTTCCGACCAATCGGCGAAGCATCGGAACCTTATCGGCTTTATGTCGTAGAGGTTTCCGATGATAGGCCACGGTCGCGGTCCCGGCGGTAGCTTTGATTTCAACCGGCGGTAGAGATTGTATGCAATGAAGAGAAGAAATATTGATATGGCTAGAAGAGCTAAAGAAAGAGCCATATTTGGAAATATGTGTAATGCGTTTGGGAAAAATGAGGAAACCAATGGTCCCTTTTAATAGGGAATTTATTTTTTTGGTCCATGTCAACATTTCGTATAAAAGTTATTATATCAGCAATAGTGTCTCGATATTATACCAACTAATTGATGTACCTAATAAAGTGAGGGAATCAAACTATGATCAGCAACGTGAAAATATAGGTAGTCAACTAATTGAACAATTTGGGGCAAGGAAATGAGGGAGAAGATTATATTATAATGTCGGGAGTCAAATTCTCTCAAAACTGAAAGTTCGAATAGTCAATCAATTTTTTATAAAGTAACTGTCTCGGATGGAGTAACAATCATGTGATAACTTATTCTAGAATAACATAATTAAAATAATAAAAGTACCTTTTCTTAAAAAAAATTATACATTATTTTTCGTATTCTTTACATTAATGAAAAGTGTTTTTATAAACAAACGACTTATTATTAGTAATTACTCCCTCTATTCCAGTTTAATTGTTATATTGCGTATTTCGAAAGTCAATTTGACCAATGTTCATCCGGCGGCCCCTTTTAATAGGGAATTTTTTTCCCGGTCCATGTCAGCATTTCGTATAAAAGTTATTATGTCAGCAATAGTGTCTCGATATTATATCTACTAATTGATGTACCTAATAAAGTGAGGGAATCGAACTCTGATCAACAAAGTGAAAATATAGATAGTCAACTAATTGAGCAATTTGGGGCAAGGAAATGAGGGAGGAGATTATATTATAACGTCGGGAGTCAAATTCTCTCAAAAGTGAAAGTTCAAATAGTTAACCAACTAAATTATGTAAGATACTTTCTTATTTGTAAGATTGAGCAATAATATGAACAAACATTGTATTAAAATGGAACATTTGTGTAAATTAGTCATTCTAATACCCTTACGAGACATTAGGTGTGATGAATAACCGGAGATAATTCAGGAATAAATTTTATTATTTCTTAATTATATGTTTGGTTACAAATTTGGGATAAGTTACTTCCCGGATGGAGTAATAATCATGTGATAACTTATTCTAGAATAACATAATTAAAATAATAAAAGTACCTTTTCTTAAATTTTTTTATACATTACTTTTTGCATTTTTTACGTTAATGAAGAGTATTTTTATAAACAAACAACTTATTCTTAGTAATTACTCCCTCTATTTCATTTTAATTGTTATGCTGCACTTTTCGAAAGTTAATATGACCAATTTTCAAAGTCAGATTGGATTAAATTAATTTGATATTTTAAAATAAAATTTTAGATATTCAAAAAAAAAATTTAAAAAAAGTATTATTGATTGCAATTTATTTCATATTAACTTGATAAAAAAATACATTTTAAAATGTTAGTCAAAGTTAAATAAAACGAATTGGAGGGAGTATGTAATACATATTATTTTTAATACGAGAATCCAAACATTCATTAAGAAACAATATCAGTTGAACTAATTCTAACATAATTTATCTTCAAACCAAATAACTCCTTAGGGGTAATTATATTCTATTTTGATATCATTATTATTATTATTTTTAATAAATTACAACTTGGAGGTATTTTATTACTTACTAGATTTTTTTTCATTTTTCAACGTTGGTGTGTGTTAGGTGGCTCAATTTGTTGTATCACAGATGATAATGATCCCACTTTAATTTCCTATGGTCACTCACCGACTCTAATTGAATGATTGCTTTCTAATTATTTTTGCATTTTAATATTCAAAGGAATAATCTTTTTTCTAATGAAATTTTTATTATTGTTGCACTAAATTACTTATGAGTATATAAATACAATTTTAAAAACATTTTTAGTCAAAATTAACATTTAGCAACGTAACGTAATTAAATAGAGGTACTACTTAATCCAATAAGTGTTTTTCCACCAAAATTAAATAGGTTCTTATCTTATCACTAAATTTACCAACCAAACTTACATTTTTTAATATTGAAAGGAACCCTTTTTTCTTTCTCATTTGAAATTTTGTTGTTGCACTAAATTAGTTAGGGATGTATATATGTTGTTTAAGAAGCACTTTGAGGTGAACATTCATTTGAACAAATAAGAAGTCAAACATTCTTTAAAAATTTATATAAATTGTAATACGTAGCAACGTGGTCATCTTTTATTTTGTTATTTGTACTGTATTTATGAGTTTTCAATTACTTTTCACTATAGTCATTTTTGTATCTAGTATTTTCTGCTTTTGGGGCTGATATGTTTGTGTTGAGGGTCTTCCGCAAACAGGTTCTCTATCTCTATGAGGTACGTAGTAGTAATGTTTGCGTACATTTTACTCTCCTCAGACCTCACTTGTTGGATATCACTGGGTAAATTGTTGTTATAATACTTAGCAACGTAATCGGATAATATTTTACCACAAGTGCTTTTCCATCTAAACTAGATAGGTTCTTATCATTAAATTTACCAAACAAACCTAATTTTTTTCAATATTGAAAGGATTTTCTTTATTCTTTTCAATGATTTTATTGTTGCACTAAATTACTTAGGCATATGTGGGGCAGAAATTAGTCTAAGGCATTAGAGGGTGTTCTATGTTTTAGATAAATTCGTCAAGTTTTTTTCTTTGTTGTTGAGATATCAATAAAAGGTTGGGAAGCGTTCTTATAAATTTTTCTAAGTGTTCAAATGTTACTTGTTGTCTAAAACGTGAAACAATCTAAGTACTTAGACAGAAGTTCAAGAATATTTTGAAGTGAACATTCATCTGAACAGTTCAATAACGTTATAACGAGTCAATTATTCTTTAGCATTTAAGTTATAGCATTTAGCAATCAAATAATATATATTTAATCCAACAAATCTCTTCCACCCAAACTAGATAGCCTTCTACCATTAAATTTACCAACTAAACCTAAATTATTAATTTTATTATTCTTATCAAATATCACAACAACAAATAACTCATTTCTAGGTTGCCACTAATTAAGTTGCACCCATGTAGAAGTTAACAATTAAATTATATTCCATGTGATAGAGTTATCCAATTAATTAGTGGTCTCTCCTTTGGTGGATAGCATTTTTCATTTTTAATGTTTTATAAAACATAATAAATAAAATTATGGTATGTCAAGATTCTGTGCCTTTCTTTATTCTAGTCGTGCTAGGCAGTTGTCTACATACATCTATGTTAGTGGAATATAAAGTCCAAAAAGTTTTTTTGTTGTCCCGTCCGTATCTGGTGTTTACATTGGAGTTCGACTATTTCAGATTCGCATCGCATAGACCCCATTCGAGGGAAGCGCTTCCTGCTAAAGATTTTCATTCCCAGGACTCAAAACCTGAGACCTCTGGTTAAGGAAGGAACAGTTTCATCCACTGTATCACATCCTTTGACGGTAGCATAAAAAAGTTTATTCGAGTTATTATGTTTCTCTTATGAGAAAAATATGTTAAAAAGAGTGTTTTTATACAAAGCTAGGGAATTTTTGATAATTTTGATTCATGGATACAAGATTAGTTACATGTAAGACCAATATCTGAGGTGAATAAATTTGAATCAAGAATTATATTAAATCGTAAATCGAGAAAAAAAATTGATTAGTGATGATTTAGTTTGACTTAGTCTGGTATTGAAGAAAAAAATTTGATTATATTGAGTTGGGTTGATTTTAATTTTAGAAAGTCAACCCGAGATCAAATCAAACTGGCATCATATATATGTTTTTAAAAAATTATTTAATAAATAAAAATATTTTCTATACTTTTTCATTTTTATCTATTAAGAATATTATTTTAAATTTGATTTAGAATTTTGAATAGTCCAATAAAAATTATATTCCATGGATATTGATAAATCTAATAAAGCTCAAATCAAAATCAAATCAATATTATTGCTAACAAAAAAAAGTCAACTCAATACTAAGAAAGACAATAATTAATGGAATATTTTTCTTTAATTATACATTGGTTCAAATAATTAAAATATATAACTTAATTTTAGTTTTCTTTAATGTTTAGTCATCTAATCAGTACTTATTATACTTATTTTAACATGATTTAGTACTTTAAAATTCTAATCATTTAATTTTCATTTTGACTTTTCTATTTGTATTTGTTTTATGCAATATCACTCGTATCATATTTGCGTTATTTTCTTAAGAAACACCTTAGATGATTTTATTTGGATGGGATTAAAGAAATATTTGAAACATAAATTAATTATACATTTGTATGAATACTTTATTGAAAAAATCCGAAAATTTGAGAAACTCAAAAAAATATATATATTTAAAAAAAATAGAATACAGCTTTTAGCATTTTATTAAAAAATATTTTTCGTTTTTTTGGTTAGTCTATTTATGTCCTCTTAATTCTTTTCTTAATAAACTAAAATCTTAAATAAAACTATAGAAAGTAGGAGTATTTGTCTACCATAAAATTCTGAAAATTATAAAGAAAGAGGCAAAGTAAAGAAATTTAAACATTCTTCATTATTCACAATTTTAAAAAGAGGAATTTTCACATATAGTCATTCAAAAATATCTTAATTATATTTTATAGCTATAGTTTAGTAATTACATTTCATAACTATAGTTATAACAACGCTCGTATAATTCGTATAGCATTTGTATATGTTTGTATAATTCGCTATACAATTCATAATTTTTATATAACATTTTATATTTCACTACACAATTCTTGCACAACATTTGTATAATTCGCTATGCAATTTGCAGTGTTTGTATATTTCGCTATACAATTTGACTTTGCGCACAATATTTGGATAAATCGTGTGAATTATACAAAACTCAAACTGTTTGAAAAAAATCTGACATGAGTGCAACAATATTTTTTAAGAGTCCAAGAGCAACATAAAAACGAAGTAGACACAAAAGGGTTCAAAATCTAAAGAAGTAGAAACACACTACTTGAAGGGGGTTTGACATCGACTGCATACATATAAAAAATTATTTTAATTATATATAAATAATATAATTTTTCATCAAAGGGTGTTCCGATGAACCCGTGGGTCGCTCCACACTATCACTATTGCATTTGTTACAAAATAAGAAGATGCTTCAAAACCATAAAGTTGATTTCTATCCATATTTGGGTTCTTTAATTTATTCCGCTAGGATATCAACTACCCTATTAGCCTCCCTCCAATATACATCAATTCACCAAGGCTAAATGTGAGAAGTGTATATAAAAGACACCTTTTGGGGGGATAATTACACTCACAAGTCATTGAGAGAAATTATTTACACAAAAAATAGTTCACTTTTTTAGTTACGAAAAGTAGTCATTCGGTTGATCTTTGACTATTTGTTACAATTTTGGGCATTTAACCCTCGTTGTATAGGCATGTATAGTCAGTGTATCATAATGTATATTTAGTGTATAGCTCATGTATAAGTAATATACATTGAATATCAATGTATACTTTCTATAACTATATTGTATATTCATGTATAGTTTCGCTGATTTGGGACTATTTTTTATGTAAGTAAAACATGAACTACTTTTTTTGTAAACTTTTTACTTTTTTGTATATGTGTGTGGTGGGGGGGGGGGGGGGGGGGGGGGGGGGGGGGGGGGGGGGGGGGGGGGGGGGGGGGGGGGGGGGGGGG
>JBCEWC010002057.1:0-36626 GCA_038996855.1 Solanum aculeatissimum
TATTCCTAGGAGATATTTGTTTCCTTTTTGGTGCATTACCTGTGGATAGTCATCAGTGAAAACAAGATTAACACTAAAAATCTCCCCCATTTTGATAATGATGACAAAGTAGTCAAAGAAGCGGACAAGGCATCTTAGTTGGTCTGGATCTTCTGAGCAACTTTAAGGGCCTCCTTGATAATTTGGTCGAGCTTTAACAAAATTTTTGCAACATCAACACCTATTTATTTAACCGTAGCTCAAATCTTCTCGATAGAATTAGCAACAGTGTCAATCTTGTAATGGTTGGAGAGAAGAAGATCCTAAAGAGATTCAAACTTTGCATCTATGCTGGAAACCTTTTAGATCAGTTCTTCAAGAAGCTTAGAGTCCAGAGAAGAGGAAGGCATGGGGATAGATGGAGAGGGATTAGTGGAGTCATGAGGAGGAGGAGCAGAGACAACGAATTTGAGAATCTAGGAGTCGTTTGAAAGGACATATCCCATACTCCCAAAAGCTCTAGAGTTATAACACTATTTCACAGTGATGGAAGGAATATTATCTAGGCAGACATGATTTGCTTCCAAAATCCGCGAAATAATCATCGCATAGGGTAAGCTGAGGGGATCAATTGTAGAGTCGCTCATGTAGTTGAGGATGTAAAAGGAAAGCTTGAATCTCTTTTTTGAAAGGAGACAAAAGGTAAAGAAGGTGTCACGCACAGACAAAGTAGAGAAGGAACTAGCCCTATGCATAAAAGTAGTTGTCACAAAGTAAGCAAGTACTCTTTCCTCAAAAACGACGTCCTTGGGCCCAAGGTTAGAGGGATGAGATTCAGAGGAGTTAGAAGACAATTCTCTTTTTGCTTCTTCAAAAGAGACTTCAAAGTCAGAGGGCCATGAATTGTTAAAGGAATCACAGAACCTAAAGCAGTGAATATCGAAAAGTTCATCAAAGATATCAGGACCGAGAAAAATTCGCTTACTCAAGAAAAGAGATTCCAATTCACCAGGCTTTGAAGAATGGAGAGTTGGAAGCTCTAAAAATTACAACTAAGCCATTTCTAGCATTAGTTTCATCACCCGGAACCACTGGAACTGAAAGAATTTTGATACAAGCTTCCGAACTCCGTATGCTGACCAAAGTCAAACCTACGATCCAAAATAAACTAGAAATGCAACTTTAGGTCCAAGATCTTAGTTTTAACTTTGAATTCAGTTTTGCAAGTTCTCCTAGACCAGGTTTGACATTTCAGAACTGATGGAATTGACGAAATCAAATTTCAACACTCAAAATTCAAAATTTTCCAATTTTAAGCCTTTGAAAACTCTTTCTTTTGCAATACTCTAATTTTTTATAACATTTTCAAAGTCTGACTTTTTTACTCAACAAAAAATTATCCAAGACAAATTTCGGGAGGAGCAAAATGGTAATTAGATCGAAAATGCCAATAATAACCTTTGAGGTCATTACATTATATGAGTGGGTTTGGGTGATTTGTGGCATGATGACTTGTATAACTTGAATTTATGAGATAATATTCATTATTGTTGACTCGGACTTGTGAGATAATATTATGAAATGAGCTTATGATGTTATTGTTGATAATGTGAAAGTGTTCACGGTGTTCTGATTGTTGAAATTTAAGTTATATTACATAAAATTTGTCTATTGAATCTCTTCATATGAAACATTGAGCTAAATGCGTATGTTGAGATATTGATGAAAATTGTGAAACTAGTTGCTGTGAAGTAAGAACTTAGATGATGAATTGTCCTAAAGTTGTGATGACTAAGGGTAATTAAAAGAGTTGAACTATGTTATAGTGTGAATATTACGTAATGTGTTAATGATGATTCAAATGCTGAAAAACAATGAAATGATTGATGAATTATGAATAAATGGTACAATATGGACATCTTGCCTATTTCTACATATGTGAAAGTGATTATTGTACCATGATGACATGAATTTTCTGATGTTTCATTTATAATGAAAAACTGAGAGAAAATGATTTCGGCTATTTGATAACGAGAATTGATAATGAAATTGTTGAGTATCCTTTGTGGGCTAGAGCATTGGCTATAAGCTTGTGATGGAAAAATCTTTATGCATTGAATATTGTGGTACTTGAGTTGACTTGATATATTTATTATAACGTGAACTCTTTCATGCACTTCTTATTGCTCTATATAAATACTATGTTGTTGTGCATTTTTTACTGAGTTCCACTGATTCATTATGAGGATGAGCCACATGCTTCGTGGCATGCGACATTGATTCATTATGGGGACGGGTCACACGCTCCGTGGCATGTGACATTGATTATACAGGGGATGAGTCTCACATTTTAGGGCAGGTACATAGACAGATATGTCCCCCACGGGTTACGGACTGATTATATCAATGGGTGTGTAATCATAGGATAGACATGCATCATGATTATTTGTCATTGCATCGCATTGTTACATTCCATAACATTCACTCCATTTTCATATCATTCTTTCCTTGAAGTTGTTATATGTACCATATGTGATGGGTTGAATGTTTTGAACTTTGTACATTGTTGAGCTTGAACTATTGAAAGATTGTGATATATGTTAATAACGTGAGTCTTGTACGTTGTGAAGATTGGATTATGGGGATACTGTGTTATGAGATTGTAACTGTTTATATTGCTGACAGACTATTGTACTACTTGACTCTGAGAATCAACTGATTATTCTGTGATGATATTCTATAATGTGTATACATATATGTGCTGTTGTTGTGCCAGACTTTTTTGAGTGCAGGTGTGTAGTTCGACGGTATGTGGTTGGGTGGATAAGAGTACTTGTGTTCTTCATTGCTTTACTTCAGGTTTAGTTTCCATCTGTTGAGTACCATGTTGTTTGGTGTTCACCTCTTTCTACATTTTTGTAGATTGTGAACCTGACTCCTTCTGATTAGATTTCTCATTGTCGAATCTGGATGCTTGAGAGGTAGCGACTTGTCTCTTCAGCAGACCTTCGAGGATTCTACATTTATGTTATGTTTTATTCGAGGACTAGACAGTGAGACTTGTATTTTTTTCGAGTTTTATGGTCTAGTGGCTTGTACATGTGACACTAGTGTTGGGATGGTTTATAAACTTGATTACCCTATGTTTATCCTATCTTATTAGCCTTTATTTCTTTTGCTTTTGTTATTATATTGAACTGTTTAGGTTTGGGTTGACTTGCCTTGATGGGATAGGTGAGTGTCATCACACTTGAATTTTGGATTGTAACATCAACATGATCAACTCAGACATAAGTTTTGATATTTGACACTAGTTGCATCTCTAAATTCCTCCCATATTTTTAAAAATAAATAATTGTATGTATTTCTTTTTAACTATTGGTGACTTTATTCCTTAAATGATCATTCAATTTATAGAAAATATCTTACTAAAATAATTTTTGAGTTTTCTAGACACTATATTCATCTAATAATTGGATTATAGACATTATGAGCATAATTTGATGATTATATTGTTCAAAAGTTTAAAAATACTTTATTTAGAGTTATATTATAAATAATAGTTTCTTAATATAATTTTTTTATAAGCTTTATTTTCAACCAAATTTTCAATTAATATTTTCTATTCTAGAAAAAGCTTCATGCTATTTTGTTCATTGCATGATTATTCTTATCTTTTATTTTTATTTTTGTATGATATCAAAATCAAGATCATGAAATTGATTCCGAAAAATAACCTGTGTGATATGTATATTGAAAGAGGATTGTTGGGTAAAATCAATGTCATATCTATGAGAGTCATAATCCAACATGATGCTACATTTAATGGATTTAATTAAGAAGTAAAATTATGCCAAGTTAACGTTTAGTCTTACGTACATATTGGAATAGCCAATTAATTAAAGGGACAACTACACAAAATAAACCTAATGTGAAATTATTTATCCTTAATGGACCCAACCAACGTTATTTACCCTTAATAGACCCATGACCCAAACTATTTACCTTCTTACCCCACTTTTCTCTTTTTATTTCGCCCATGATGTCATGTTGTTAGCTGAATACTAAGAAATAATCTTTTGTGATACTCCGACGGTATATATATATATATCACACTGGTATCATATAGAATAAGCTCAATCCTTTGTAATATTCTGACGGTATATTGATACCCTATTGGTATCATATAGGATTATGATTTTTTTTACAAAATAAATAAGAAACAATTAAAAAAAATATTAAACTCTAAATTAGTGGAAAATATATTCATTGTGATACTCCATCGGTATATTGATACCATATCGTTATCGTATGGGACTGGAGCTTAATTATCAGTGATATTTCGTTGGTATATTGATACCCCATCGATATCATATAGTTTTGGGTTCTTTTTTTTTTAAGAAATAGAACGATTAAGAGAAAATTATTAAAGTCACAAAATTATTTATTAAACTCTAAATTATTAGAAAAATATACTCTTCTGATACTTCGTCGGTATATTAATACTCTATCAATCTCATATAATTTTGAGCTCTTTTTTTAATAAATAAAATAATTAAGAGAAAATTATTAAAGTCATAAACTTATCTATTAAATTCTAAATTAGTAGAAAATAAGTTCTTTTTGATACTCTGTCGGTATATATATGCCCTATTGATATATCATACAAAGTGGGGTATTGACGTCAACATGACAATAACACACAAATTTTAATATAAGAGGACATAAATATAAAGGGATATATGAATATAAATAGTTTGCTTCAAAGGGGCATAAGCTTAGCTCCCTTAATAAAACTGCTAAAGTGATTGTGTGCTCTGATAAAGCCCAAAATCACAAACAAATTGTTGAGAGAGATGATAACTGAAAGGGGAAAGAGTCAAAAATACTTTTGAACTATCTGAAATGGAACAAAAATATCCTCCGTTACGTTTGGGCTCAAAAATACCCCCAATTATTTTTTTGGCTCAAAATACCCCTGAACTATCAGAAATTGAGCAAAAATATTTTTTGGTTAGATTTTAGTTTTAAAAAAAATACACTTCCCTTAAAAATTTGCAAAAACTATATATCCCTCCCTCTAATGAAAATGACACAATGCATAAAAAGCGCCACATGATCAGTCCATTGGAAACCCATTTAGGGACCCAAGAGGCTTTCTCTTCGAATATTAGGTCTGAGACTAACTTTTTCATGTCAAAAGAGATTGTCATTTCAATTGCAAACGTTTCAAAAAGTCGATCTTTGAATGATAACATTGATTCATCCTCATTATAATCATTGTCCCTTCTTCAATCAGTTTCTCAAGTTCAATAAGATTCAATTCTTCAAATTTTTTGAACCTACGAAGTTTGTATATAAATTGTTGTGCTCATGTTAGCAATATAATACGATAATATAAGTTATTGTTTAGTAAGAATCTAGACTATTCGAAGTCTGATGAAAATTGATTTTAAGACGAGTTAGGATTGAATTTTTAATGGATAAGAGATATTTTAAATAATAATTTTAAAATTTTAACGAAGGAGTATTTTTTTAATAAAATACTAATAGAGTATTTTTGCCTCATTTTTAATAGTAAGAATATTTTTCTATTAGGACGAGAGATATTTTTTAGCCAGAAACTTATGAGAAGGATACTTTTGAGTCAAAAAGATAATGAAAAATTATTTTTAAACCAAAATATAATGGAGAAATATTTCTCATACATTTCAATTAGTTGAGAGCCCTGTTCTCTAACTGAAAACTAAACCAAGCGAACTCTACGGTTTATACTTTATCCATAACTATACTACACCTATTGCTCCTGTGACAGTGAGTATCAAATGCTGCATTTTCACCATTGTCTCTCATTTCACCCAAATAATCCCTCTATCTTCTTCTTCCTCACCCATACAACTACCTCTGTTTCTAGTTCTAATTTTGAGAGATGTGGTTTATTCAAGAAGAACAGAAGAAGAAGAAAAGGAAGAATTCGTTTGGTTGCAGCTGTGGAGAAAGATTCTGAATTTGAAATTGACCCAGATAAAGCTCGTGAAGCTTTGAGAAAGCTTGATGAACAGCTTCAAACCCTTTCTCAGAAACAAATTGACCCTCCAAAGATAAGGGGTAATTCAATTCTCTTATCTCTTTAAAATATTGTTTGTAACCCTAGGTGTATGGATATGAATGTTTCTCTTTGTGGTGAGTAAATGGGTGTTTTTATTTTTTTGGGGAAAAAATGGGGAGGAGATTAGAAGGTGTGGAATAGAATGCTCACCAGCAAGGTGTATGGATATGAATGTCTGTCTTGTGGTGAACAACTGTGTTTTTTCCTTTCCTTTTTTTTTTGTTAAGGAATCGAACGATCATCAACAAGTCTGTAGCCAACGAACTGAGCTATTGAGATTTCCCTATGAATTTTTAGTTGCTATGATGAATTCTAGTTTTTGAGACTTAGCGCCATTGTTTCTTTATGTTCTAAGCTGGCGTGGAGGAACATGCTAGTTGGGTGTGCGAATAACCTCCCACATTAGTGATTGATAATAAAAAAAAGAAGAGAAAAGTAGCTACATATATGGCAGAGGCGGAGTCAGGATTCTTTTTGCATAGGGGGTTTTGAATTGGTTATTTTTTTTAAACACAAATAACAGAAGTTGAATCAAAGTTATTAGATTTTGCTGAATCCGTACGTATTATGGTGGCTCTGCTGTTGTGTATGAGGTGCAGAGATATTCTTAATTGTGTGCGGCTTTTTGCTGAAATTGTGTGGTCTTGGCCAAAAAAGGACGGTATAACCATGTTAAGAGTGCAAATTATTGAAATCAGTATGTTCTGTTACTTGCAATATTTTGCGAAGAAAAATTTAAAGGAAGAAGTACAGAAGTTTTGAATGATTTGAGCTGAGACAAGTTCTATTCACACACATTTTGGTTTCTCTTAAGTGCTTGGACTGACTCTATTTCCTTGAGATCTGAGGTGAAACTTTCTTTATTTGATCAATTGTCGGAATGAAACTTTGAACGGCTTGTTGGACAACTTGGCAACTGTTTTGCTTATGTAAATTGAGCTGGTGATGAAATCATAAAGTTCTCCCAGGATAACTGCTTGTCTAACGTTTCAATGATCATGTTAAAAAGAGTATATATACACAACTTGTTTATTGGATTGTGTACTTCCATTGTTCATATTTTTTGGAGATCATACCAAAAAACAACAAATAGACACACATAGTCTATATCGAAAAAAGAAGCCTGTTTCAATCATGGTTATTTATTTAAGCAAATATCTTACCTGTTTATTTTTTTCCTGTATTTTGATAATCTCACTCTATTCCAACTGCCTGCTTATGTTGGTATTTCACACTTACCTTTCTTTGTTCTTATTTATTTTTTTATTTATTGTCTTGCTATCTAGTTTCAATTTGCAATACAAGATTTGTTGCCTCTTCCTCATCCAGTCCAAAAGATCTTCCCTGCTCAAAGCGGTCTCTTTACGCACTTAACTCTTTGGTCTCTGCCGTTCTGATTCTGACTTCGGGATGTTTTTTGCATACTTCAAATTTATCTGGTATCTTTGTCCATTCTGGTCAACGATCGGTTCAAGCTCAAAGTAGTCTCTTTTTGTTCTTCAAAGTTGGAAACAAGAGTATGAATGGAATCTTTACTTTCCATCAAAATGCTAGGAACTCAGATTTTAGAATGAAGTGCAAGAGTACCTTTTGTAGTTGGTTTTACAAGCTGAAGACTCTCGTGAGATTTGAGTGTGCTCTATCAATTTGAGATCCAACAGTAGAAAATGCAATAAAAATATCGTAGAAATCTATATTATCTTAAAAGCCTAAACTAAAAATTAAAAAGTTAAATTACTTAAATGCCCTTACAAATAAATAAAAACAAGAAAACAAATGAATAGTTGTGTCCTTTCTCAGAAAATGTGTCTTTTTTCAATTGTATAACTTTTCCTTCAAATTTAAACCATTGAAAGCTTTAAGTATCCTTTAACCAAATCCTACTTTAAAGAAAAAAAATTGTTGGCTCATATTCCCTCCCTAATGTAGCCCAGACCAAGAATAGAAAGAATGAGATGATATGATAGAATATGTAAGTAAATTCATGTTATTGTTGACCAAGCTGAATTGATCTATTTTTCAGAATTCTTAGCAAGTTCAACAATAAGGTTTAAAGGAAATCAATTGCTGATGATGATCTTAAATCTTTTTTCATGAAGAAACTTGGAGTAGTAGTGTTGGGATATTATGCATGGAGAGGCGCATGGCAAGGGATAGAGAACTAGAGTATACAATTAAACCACTCATAAAATTTGGGAGAACAATAGGATGGAAAGTGACTTGATCATCCTCCTTTTCCAAAAGGGGGTTTTTATATCTTTTTTTATTGACTTTATATTTAGAATACTATACAATCTTTTTCCTGAACAAGCAGTCAAGTATACAATGTAGTTATAGTCCATTTAGAGTTGAGAGAGAGGTTATAAAACTTTGGATTTTCAAGTACTATTGAAGTATACTACACAATTTTCTTTACATTATAGGTGATTATTACAATAATTAAATCACACATAAAATTCGAGAAAAAGTGGGATGGAACAAGACTTGATCCGTCTTCCTTTGTCAACTGGGTATCTATGTTCTTATTTAGTTTGTTTTTAGAATACCTAAGTTGCTCGGACTCTCCAAAAATGTTGCCGCATCCGTGTCGGATCCTTCAAAAATACACTATTTTTGGAGGATCCCACACGCAACCGTCAACATTTTTGAAGAGTCCGAGCAACATAGTAAAATACTATATAATCTTTTGCCTCAACTAGGCTGTAGGCAATGGAAGTTCTTGTCCATTTAGAGTAAGTGAGATTTCAAAGGAGTTATAGGACTTTAATTAATCTTGTAGCACTACTAAAGTATACTACTCACTTTTCTTCGCATTATAGGTGATCACTTATCTATAGCTGGAAGATTAGCATGAAGAAAAGATAAGGAAAAATATATGAAAATGCCATATAACACGAAAGGTTTTGAGTCGAAGAATTGATTGAACAACATGTCGGCCGATCAGTGAGCTTACCAAAAAATCAATTAGTTCTCTTATTGTTGACAATATAGATAGAAATCTGAAGGCTAATATCAAATGTGAATTTCAGATTAGCATAAAGATTATATATATATATATATTTCGTAACTTATTAATATTCAAGTCATCTTTTTATTTGTCAATTGAGTTGTACAACGGTGTTGTGTAATAGTTAGATAATGAGTGTTACCTTTCATATTGGATTAATTAGGTTTACAACCCCTATTATATAAAAAAATTTGAGGCCTTGAATGAAAACCTTTATCAGGAAGTAAAGTGTCCTGGTTAAGAGATCATTAATGCAGATTATTGGTTCAACTATGACTCATTCAACTAGCAATATTCATGATACTTGTAAAAACCATGATGCCATCACAACTATCCTGATTATCACAAAGCAATCAAAACAGATAAAAGAATGAACATATACCAAGAATAACATTTATAAGGAAGTATTAGGTGAGATATGTTTCATTACATGTTTTGACTTCATAATTTCCAATGATATCTAATCATTTTGACTTCGACAACAAGTTACCATATGAGGATCCACGTTGATCAATCATAGAAACTTGTACTTCACTCTTTCATATATATATATATATATATTCAAAATGTTGTTTTAATAATATTGATATTATTACATCAAATAGTATATACATGGTTTGGTATTCACATGCGACACACGTATCAAGAAACCATTATGTGATAAAAATATGTGATCAACGGCCTAATCAAGATATTGTAAAAGTCACTTTCTCGATATCCTTTCCAAAAAATCATCACTAGGGACAAATAAATGTAGAAACATAATGGACTTGTATATTAGAAGCAAGCCCAGTCCAGTATTGGGTTCCATGGTATATCTGAACACACACCATGTTCAAGATTTTAGAATCTAAGAGATTTTGTGGGTAACAAAATGCAACAGCAGCATCACTGGTCTGTTAGTGGGTTTTTTTTATCAGTCTTGGTGGCTCTCTAGTCTTTTGGAAGTCCATTGTTTCCCTAAGTATTGAAATTATCAGCTCGATAAGTTGTGGTTATAGCGGTGTCACAGGGGATAGGAGTGCCATGAAGGTGAGAGAGAGGGACACCGGAGGGGGACACTGTTTCTCCTCCCTAAAATAGCGGTGTCACAGGGGATGGGAGTGCCATGAAGGTGAGAGAGAGGGACACCGGAGGGGGACACTGTTTCTCCTCCCTAAAATGGTTGTTAATTCTTTAACAGAATTAACTTTTTTTAATTCCAGATTAGATAAAAGATGTAATTGCCCTTTCCACATATCCAGTATTTATTCTTGTGTATAGTTATGTGGGTTCTGATGTTCTGTATCCCAAAATCATTCAATGAACAGCAGACAAATACCAATTCTTTAAGTCATCTCCTGTCACTGCAAAACGTTTTCGCATCTGTAAAAGAATCTGTCTCCAAACCAAATTTTAAGTACTACTTGGTGGAGTAGCAGGCTTTTTATAGCACTTTGGGACTCTATACGTCTTCTATGTAGGACAATAACATCTGAAAATGCTAATGCGCAATGAACAAGTATCCTACTTCAAATGGAATCACTGAAACTGAAACCCTCAATAAAAGATAAAGACACGAAAAGTATCAGTTTCTTATATAATGGGGAAAGAAGAAATATAGATATAAAAAGTGAAGTAGTTTTGCTTCCACTCGATATGAGGTTCATTCTTCCTGTTTTCATATTTAATTTATCGACAACAATTGCACTAATGGGATTTACGCTGATAAGTTAATTGTGCATGCTGGTCTATGATGCCAATATTCCTAACTCTGTATTTCTTGAAACACTTGCAGCTACTGATGTGACCCGTGCTAGCAGCCAAGTGACAGAAGGCACTAGTGATCTTGAAGGATCCTTTTTGACTTCCTTAGCCTTCGGTCTCTTCCTTTTCACTATTTTCTACAATATACTCTTCACTACTGTAATCAAACCTGCAATTGATGGACCGGAAAAAGTTGCAGAAATAGATTTGTATGCTTCAAACTCTTGAAGCAGCACCGGTAGAGCAGTTGTGATGTATTGGTGGAGTTTATAATGAGATGTGAAATAACATTGTGGCAGAAAGGTTGAAGCAACTGTATAATGCTATTTCAGAGTATACCATATTTCAAGAGCCCTGCATTTCATCTCATGCACAATATTGTCTTGATTTATTTAGCTAATGATGTAGACCTCAAGAGAGTGAAAACTGGGGCTGTAATAGTTTTGCAGTGTTTTTTTGGCACTAGCTCAACTTCCCTCACCCTTGCCTGTAAAAAATTCACATTCTGTTGCTCACTTATGCTGTAATCTGAGTCTGTATGGTATGTGAAGAAGAGATGACATTGAATACTATCTTTAACCAACTATATTATGCATGACAGACGGGGTCACCGGGTGATCAATAAGGCTGATCACGCCCAACTATGTCCTAGAAAGGGACTAAGATTTCATTTCCGATATAATCTCGATTTGAGTCAGGGATCGATCCCACAAAGAATTCATGATTAGTTATAACTGATTTTTGTTACGAAGTAACATAAGTGGAACACTTGTTAAGCATGGGCGACTCAAACTTTTTTTAAGAGGTTTTTGAAATTAGTGTTAATGACACTAATTTTGTTAGTCTACTAGTATATGAGCTCACGCATTGTGCAGATAATATTAAAAAATAATTATGTTATACATTATGCTCAAGCATATATTTTACACTTGTATATATAAAAAAAAAATATTTAAATTTGTATATCAGTAATTAAGGCTATGAGTTTTTGTGTGTATTTATGATGATGATTAGCAAAGCAAATTTCTCAACACTTCTTGAAACATCTTGAATACTCAAATAGAACATTTGTAATACAACAACCATAACAAAATTTTCATTGATGACCTTAATGTTATGTTCGTCGAAAATTATGAACTAAGATCAAATACGACACAAATGGGTAATGGATATGAAAAATAAATGGGTAATGGATATGAAATGCTCAATAATAAGTAGATCGATTATTTAAAACTGTATATTTTAAGGTTGAAGAACTGAATAAAAAGATGTAGCTCAACTTCAATGATTATTGTTGGTGTATTTTTTAAATGAATAGATATTTTGGAATTATTTTATTTTTTTGTTAATTTTGTTGCTTTCTTAGAAAATCTAACAACAAATAATATGATATTATATAGCTTCAAAAAATACTGTAAGAAAAATCATGTGTTTAAAAATAAAATAAATAATAAATTTATTTGGAAAATGGCATTTTTGACCCATTAAATAACAATAAGGAAATTTTTGGACCAAAATATTGACGATAAAGACATTTTTTGACCAAACTATAAATGAAGGACATTCATGATAATAAAGTTTGTCTGTCATTTCCACGAATATCATCACTCAAGTAAATAATTAGTATATATTCTTTTGAAAAAATTGAACTACAATAAACAGAAAATTAATAAGATATATTGAATTAAAATCAAATATTATCTCCGTATTGTCATCAAATTTCAGATACAATTTTTAGATTTTAGTGTTTATTTAAAATTAAATTTAGAATATTTATAAGGAATAAGCCAATTGTAATAAATTGTGCATCGATAATGTTGATCATCAAATAAAGATATTACATATTATAGAAAAATATAAGTCAATTTCAATAAACAAAAAGCATATTGTTAATATCAATTCAGAATTCTTATATTGAGCAAGCCATATGAATACCACTATAAATGTATTATCGGTTATATATAAAATAAAAATTAACAACGTACCAATAAAAATTAATATGCACTTTAATTTTATATATGTACCTCTATGCATTTCATTTCGTCTGCGCCAATAGTATACTTTATTCTCCTTAAATATATAATTTGTTATGCATGTAATATGATCCAAATTTTGCTCTAATACTCTTTGTTGTCATAACTATATTCCAAACACGTGATAATTAGTTGGTTACTAAATTTTAAATTCTTTTGGAAAACATAAACAACAAAAGTTTTTGGTGGTTAATTTAAATTAATGATATAAATATTATCTTTGCCCCTCCTAAATTTTAATTAATGATATAAATATTGTCTTTGCCTCTCTTTCCTATCTATAGTTGATAGATTTAAGTTCATGCAGAAGTGGAATTATTCTTTTATTTTTAAAAAAAAATTGATAAATAGAGTACGGGAACAAAATTATCTAATATATAAAGTTTTATTTTAAATTCACGTTGTTGACACCCAATTTTGACCCTCCACGACATAAATTAATCATCGAGCTTCTTCGAATTTTTAATAATTCAAAGTAATTATTTAAAATAAAATAAAAGTAATTTAGTTATTTTGTTTCGTCGATTTCAAGAAACTCCTTAATTAATTTTTATTAATTCGTCTCGTAGCCAATTTAATCAATTTATTCAAGTTGACCACATTTTAAATAGCTACATTTGCAATTCAATTGGCCAAATCCTAAATTACAAATTCTCCCACATCTAAGTTGAACCTCAAAATTCCCAAATCTCAGACCTTATATATATCCTCTTTTCTTCACCATTTTAGAAGATCTTTTTTGGAGACAAAAAACCTCTCACAAGCTTGACTAAACCTTATTTTAGGAGTCCAAAAGCTTAGGGATTTTTGGTTTTCGAATTCAAAAATATTTTTTGGGCGAGCATTCTTAGTGGTGGAAAGGTCGTTGAGTCTTGTTATTTCCAATTTGCTGCTCGAAATCAGCTCTCTGAGTCTTTCGGGACTCCCCCATTGCATTCCTTGGGCAGCAAAGACCCAAATAGGTCGTAAGAGGGTTGTTTACAGGACTTTCCGCCGCAAAGGAGGCCCGTATACACATGTATACGCTGGTATACAACATGTATATACAGGGAGAAGCAAGCCAAAAATTTTGAAACGTTGCAGGATCAGCCTGAGAAGATGGAGTATCGATTCTACAGAATCTTGGTGTTTTTTGCAGGTGGAAAGATGGGTATATACAATGATATACAAAGTATATACCAGATGGTATATCAATTTTAAAAGGGGTCAAAAACCTCAAAGCTGAAAAGAAGGCCCAAGTGTTGGCCCAGGTGAATAGAGTCAGACTTGGGCCCAATTTTCTTTCTCTCTTTTATTATTATTATTTATTTTGTTTGAATTTTAATTATTTGTGATATTGTATTAACTTGGTTCTAACGATTACTTTAATTTATGTAGCTAACTTAATTCCCCGTGGAATGAGCGATTTTCTTTACATGGATTAGCGTGTTTCGTTTTGATTGTTTACTTATCCATTTATTTATTTGTTTAAAAGAAAGATCATAGATAAATCATATTCTTTAAAAAAACTATTTCAAAACTTCTTGGCGTTTTCCTTTCTTCGAAAATTTCTCATTATTAATTAGTATTTAAAGTTCGTACTTCCAAAACAACTCAAATCTTCATTTTTTCTTTTTTATTTCAAAATTTCTTAAAAGGTTCTTGAATTTCAAAAAAAATATATTAAAAAATGAAATAAAATAAAAAAAAATATTTTAATTGGTCAATTTAATTGCTATTTTAATAAAATTCGGTTTTTTTAAAATTACTAAGTTAAAAATTAACTTCTAACAATTTAAATATTTATCTTAAAAGGATATTCACAATTTTAAGAACTCGTTATTTGTTAATTTGTTAACTTGAAAATTTCGTCATGATTTATTTTCTTAGATTATTTCAAAGAGAAAAAAAAATCAGATTTTGGAAATTCATAAATCTCTTTCGTCTCTTTTTTAAAGTGATTATTTTAAAGTTAGTCAAATGATTTTTCCTAATCGTCGGATAACCGCGCGTTAGCGGCCATTTCAAGTGCGTAAAGCCTTCTTGAAATGGAAATTTGAACCCGAACTCATTCTCTGGGATTTTTCAAAAGATTTTTCTGTTTAAATCTTTTTTAAATCATTTTAATGGTTTTCTTGATTTTCTCTTAAAAATTAAGTGACGACTCTTCTATTTTTTCTAAAAAATTAATTTTTAATCTATGTCAATTTTTTAAAAACCGGCATTTCCCATATTAAACACACGTTAATATTTTAAATTTTTGTGTATCACTTGAATACAAATTTCTCATTGTATCACGTTAATTTTTAAAATTGTTTTGAAATTATATCTTGTTTAATTATAAAAACTACTTTAGAATCACTTTTTTAAAAAATAAAACAGTAATTTGTTATTTAAACAACTTACATTTAATTCATTTTAATTACTCAAAAAATCTGATTTTTGTGATAATGACATGTAGTACTTTTGCTTCTCCCATCTTATCTTATATATATAAAAGAAAATATTAAAGCCGATGATGTGGCGCTCTCATAAGCCAACATTTATATTCATTTTTTTTTGTCAACTTTTTTTCCATTTTTATATTATACAAAAGTTTATTCTTTTTTAAATGAAAAACGAATAGTCACTTTATAAAGAAAAACACACCTTCTTGAGAACACATCATTTTGACCGCCTTACATCTAACCTTAGACCTTCTTTTCTTTATCATTCTACACTTTCTTCTCCCTATATACCATATAAACTTTTTCATTTTGCCAACTTTTTCTTCATTTTTAAATTATAGAAAAGCTTTTCTTTGAAAAACGAATAGTCACTTCATAAAAAAACCACCCTTCTTGAGAATACATCCTTTTGGCCTCCTTACATCTAACCTTAGGCCTTTTTTTCTTTATCATTTTCCTCTTTCTTCTCCCTACATACCATGTAAACTTTTTGCTTGTTTTTCAATTTTTTATTTTTCTTTCTACTATCTTCAGAAGAAAACTTCTACAATTCAGGATTTAATAAATTTGTGGTTGTCTATTTAGAATTTAAAGATGGAAAAGAAAACTCAAATAATATATGCACATGAGTATATGCATAAAATAGAGAAACAGTAGGCGTAGTTTAGCCACTGGCTCCACTAAGACTTTGGAACAAAATTGACCATCACATTACTCGAAGCAAATTCAAAATTTAAATTTATCAGATTCAATTTTCGTTCTCTACGTACAAAAAGTACAAACTTAATTTTTACCTTTGTAACTTTAGAGTGCTATGGTGTAGAAATTGAGACCCCAACCACTTATTGAAAGAACAGAAAGATAACAAAGGCACATAAATATAGTGTGATAGTTGACTGAAGTTCAGTTTTTGTTATAAATCTTTGAGAATTTTTTAAGTTGAATAAGAGTTCTCTTTGAAAGCAGAGAAGGGAAATTATACAAGTGCACATTAAAATTCTTTTTGTTGCGAGAAAAGGTGAACTCTCTTGAATTATTATTGAAGGATATTGGATTGGGTCACCCAGGTGAGTCAATTCATATCCATATTAATTTTTAAATAATATATTTATTATATTTATTTATTTATTAATACAAAAAAGAGACACAACTATTTGAAAAGTTGTGTCCCTTTAGATTTATAAAAGGTTCCTCTTTCATGGAATCAACGTATCTTTAACAGAAAAAAGAAAAAAAATATTTCTTCCTTCTTCTTCTCCAATTTCAATAAAGTTCAAGTGAAAATTTTTGTATAGATTGCTTCTTCGAAAAATGAATAACTATAACAAGAAACGATTATAGACTGTGGCTATTTTCGTATAGTTCATTTTATATACATATGATTACACTAATTGACTAGTGAAACAAATTAAATAATCCTACAAACTAAATGTTTGATGAGATTCTTCATTACCACAAGATTAATACCAATTCAATAGTAATTTTTTCCTATACAAAAAGTAACCAATAGGCTATGAATGAAAAGTTATGAATATTAATGTGTTGGTTTCTCTAGTGGGTGAAACCAAAAATCATTCTCTGTTTATATTTTTTAAATAAAATGAAACAAATATTTGAAAAGAGTTGAAGAAACTTCTTTCCAATTTGATGTTGATGATTTCAAAAAGGTATAATTGTTGTTTTACAAAAAGAAAAAGAAAAACAATTAAGGATTTGTTTTTTCCCTTCACGTTGCAATTCTGGAAAATTGTTTTTTTTTTAATCCAAATGAGTATGTATTAATCCAAATGGAAGATTAGTTTTTTCTTTTTTTTGAAAAAAAAAGAGGAAGAGAGAAGTGAGAATGACAACAGTATTTAAGAAAAGTAAAAAAAAATAGAGGGCTGCTGCATTTTAAAAAAAAGGTTTGATGGAAATTTTTTTAATAACCCTTTGCGTAGTTTCTTTTTTAGGATAAAATTATTTTTTTTAAAAAAGAGGGTTGCTGTTTTTTGGTTAGAAAAGCTCCAACAGGATTTCTTTATACAAAATATTGCATAATTTTTTGATAGATGGTTAGTCCTAATCATTTTTTGTATGTGTTACAGAAGTCATGGTATTGATAAAGACACTCAGACGAGTTTTCACAAAGCAACAGAAGGATAGGGTGAACACCATGATTGACAATTTGGTTAATCTTTTGCCAGAATCCAATGTTCAAGATGATGATCTTACAAGATTTGTGAAACATAACGAGTATTGATAAGTTAATTCAAGAAGTTGTGTGGGTTGGGAGTTTATTGACCACAGAAAAAAAATATATGACTTTACGATCTGCATTGTATGAGAATTTTTCAAAAGAAATTACTTGACAAATCTTGGGATAAGTTGCATCACAAAAGATCGAGATCTTACAAGTCATTGGTCCAATATTTTATGGATAAATATGTTGACTTGAAAGTTAAAAAGATTGTTTGTCATTCTCATTGGCTGCCTATAAGATATAAATTGTCTTTGGACTTGCGTATAGATTTTATTTTATCTATCCATGTTCACGAAGAGATATTACAATGATCATGTGTATTGTATTTGTATAATGATTATTTGTATGTGACATGATTTATGTGAATTTATATGTTAATTATTATTAAGTGTTTCTATATATATTGTAGAATTTGTGTATATTTAATCTTGAATTTATGTGATTTAAGATAAATGATTCTTAGATGATAGATTGTGTTAAATTTATGACATATTAGAATTCAAATAATGATTGACAACTTAGTAAACTTTCAAATCTAAACCTAATGTGAAATGAATACTGACATAGTTAATTATTTTAAGAATTATTATGTATATGAATTTAAGCTAAAATAATCTGCATAGTTGTCTCATTTTATTTATGTTTGTTTAAATCAGTATGTCAACTGTTGCAAAGAACATTATTGTGAAGCTTAACAAAATTGATAAGCTTAACGGTGATAACTGTAAAATCAAGTATGTCCCGGAAGAGCAAGAAATTCTTAAAGCTCTAAATGTGCCTATGAAACTTCCCAAAAATAGACATACCCTCCAACATATGAAAGTCTCAAAGAAGCCTAAGATTAGTCAACAAAGAGAGAAAAATATTTCTGCTCCAAAGAAAAATATTTCTATGGCTAAGTTTAAGTGCTATAACCGTAAGAACAAGGGATTGGTACCTGCAAACTTGAAATGTGAGGTGACTGAACTTTGCTCCTACATGATGTATTATTTACCCCATCGATTCGTTGTAATCTAGTCTCTGTTTGAATATTGATTAAAAAGAGTTTTAATTTTTTCTTTCAGGAACATGGTTTGGATATGTATTTGGGTAAGACAAAATATGAACTTGTTATTTTTATGATCGATTTGTGTACTGGATGTTTGTCAAAGTCCCAATAATGATAATATTAGTTTTTTCTTGTTTGCATTTTTTAATTATGAGAATGATGTAAATACATGGCATGTGAGGCTTGGCCATATTGTTCAACAAAGAATGAATCGCTTAGCCAAAGAAGATTTGCTTGGCACAATAGATAAAGTAGAATTGTCTACTTGTGAATCTTGCCAAGCTGGAAAAACTTCTAGAAAACCATTTGGAAAAGGCACAAGAGCTGATACTCCATTGCAATTGATTCATTCTGACATTTGTGGTCCAATGAATGTAAGGGCAAGATATCGTGCTATTTATTTCATCACTTTTATTGATGATTTTACTCGATTTGATTATGTATACTTGATTTCTCATAAATCTAAAGCTTTGAATTGCTTCATTAAGTTAATGAACTTAGTTGAGAATCAATAAGATAGAAAAATAAAAGCTCTAAGAACCAATCAGGGAAGGAAGTATTTGTCTGATGAGTTCAAACAACTATGTGATGAAAAAGGAATTCAAAGGAAATTAACTACTCCTTATACCCCACAACAAAATGGTGTTGTAGAACGACGAAATAGAAACTTGTTAGAAATGGTTAGGTCGATGATGGCACAAACAAAAATGTCAATCACCTATGGGTTGATACTTTGCTCACTACTGCATTTGTACTTAATCGTGTCCCTTCAAAATCAGTTACGACAATGTCATATGAATTATGGACTAAACGAAAACTCGATTTAAGCATTTTGAAGCCTTGGAGTTGTGCTGCTTTTATTTATAATCCTTTTTTCCAATATAAAAAATTAGGTCCAAGGGGAAGAAAATGTATCTTCATACGATACTTTGAACAATCTAAGGGTTATGTGTTCATAGGTGAACAAAATAGTGGCACTGTAACTAAAATTGAGTCGTGTGATGTCATATTCATAGAGAATAATTTTACTAAGTAGGGAGAGATAGGTCATGACTTATCTCTTTATGAAACTACAGATCAGACTGTTTTCGCTGTAGAAGATCAAATGGATTTGAGTGGGAGCCATTTTAATGACAATGGATTAGTTTCTATTTTCACAGATACACCACATGCATCAAATCCTATTGATATTGTTGATCCGACTGGGAGTAACTTACCAATTAATAAATCAATTTGTCAATCTCAACCTCGATGAAAAAGTCATTCACAAATTTCTCATAGTCGATTTGAGATCGAAGGAAAAACACTTATAGTTACTCCTGATGATGAAGAGCCAAGGAATATAAATGAGGCTCTTACATGTCCTGCTAAAGAAAAATGACTAAAAGCAATAGAGGAAAAAATTGAGTCAATGAAATCTAACCAAGTGTGAAAATTAATTGATCTATCTATAGGCCGAAAAGCTATTGGAAATAAATGGGTTCTCAAAATCAAGCATAAGGAAAATGGTATCATTGAAAGATTCAAAGTTCATCTAGTAGCTAAGGGGTACACACAACAGGAAGAAATTGATTATAAGGAAACGTTTTCACCTGTTGTACACTTTACTTCAATAAGATTAATTTTGTCTATATTGATTGTGTTGGATCTTGAATTACATCAAATGGATATGAAAACTGTATTTCTCAATAGATAACTAGAAGAATAAATATACATGGAATAACATATAGATTTCGTGAAAAAAGACGAAGAAAATAAAATATGTCGACTTCAGAGGTTGATTTATGGCCTTAAACAATCTTCTAGACGATGGTACTTAAGTTTTCATTATGCAATCATATCATATAGATTTATTATGATTCATGAACACCATTGTGTGTATATCAAAAGATTCAAAGATAAGTTTGTGATCTTATCATTGTATGTAGACGACATACTAATAGTTGTAAGTGACATTAATCTTATAAAAGAAATAAAAGAGTGAGTATCGTCTACTTTTGAGATGAAAGATATGGGTAAAGCAACATATATTCTTAGAGTTAAGATTTCAAGAGATCATTCAAAGAGATTATTATCTCTTTCACAAGAACCTTATATATATTAAGAAAGTTCTTGAACACTTTAATATGCAAGATTGTAAATACATAAACACTCCATTTTCTAAAAGTGAAGCTTTGAATCGAATGATGTGACCTAAGACTCCATATGAAAAGGAGAAAATGAGAAAAATTTCTTATGCTAATGTAGTCGAAAGCCTTATGTATGTTATGATGTGTACTAGGTTGGATATTTGTTATGTTGTTGGATTAGTTAACAGGGACTGCAACATTGAAAAGCAATTAAAAGGATATTGTGATATCTTAAAGGCACAATAGACTATTCCTTATGTTATCAAGGAAAGGATGTGCAACTCAAAGGCTACACAAATGCTGATTGGGGAGGAGAATTAGATGAGAGAAAATCCACCTATAGATATGCATTCTTGCTTAATAATAGCGCCATATCATGAAATAGCAAAAAGCAGTCATGCATAGCCTTGTCCATTATAGAAGCTGAATTGTAGCGCTTTCATTTGTTATGCAAGAAGTTGTTTGGGTTAAGTGTTTTCTGGTTTACTTGAGTGTATATAACAATGTTATTGAGCCTGTCACAATCAATTGTGATAGTCAAGCTGCAATAGCCTACACGAAAGATCCAAAGTACCATGGAAAGATAAAACATATTGACATAAAATATAATTTTGTAAGAGATATGTTAGCACAAAAAAAAGTCAACATAAAGTACATATCTACACATCAAATGATAGTAGATCTCTTAACGAAACTCATACCATGTGATGCTCATGAAAGACATGTGAAGTCATTGGGTTTACGTAGATGCTGATGTATTTATATATTTTTTATTTTTTTCAAACATGTTCATGAAATGTGAACATGTGAAGTCATTTGGTTCCTACAACCCTAGTTGTGCGTTTTAAGTTTTCTGTCAAAAAATGAACTGAAGCGCATACTTGCTCCATTTTGGTACTTGACGTTTAGTTTTAAAAGCAAGGGTATTATAGTCCTTTTATCACCCATCCTAGACTAAAATCATGTCATTTTGAAGTCATTTTTAGCCCTATATTAATTCCTAAGCTTGAATTTTCAGTTATTTATGCTAATCCATCTTAAGAATTAGGCTAAGGAGAAAAGAGAAGGCTAGGGTTCAAGAAGATTGAGGCAAATTTCTTGCAAATTTGATTGTTCTTTGATTCTCAGGTATGTAAGGTTAAACTAAAACATAGGAATGTTCTTTCATGTGCCCCTACTAATGGTAATAGAGAGATTATAAAAGTGTTGACCTCTATGCATGTTTTCTATGAATATTTTCTTGTAAATTATGCATATCCTATGTATTTTCTTACGTTGATGATCATCACAAACTTGATTTACTGAATGAATGCTTTTACATGAGTTATTTCACAAACCATACATACTACTTCATAAAAGAATGTACGAATGAACCTAGAATTGAGTCTAGAGCCTTGACAATATGATTGTGATTGTGACTAAGCATGATGATATGTTGATAGAGCTTGATGGTCCTAAGAGGCTTCCTGATTGAACTCTAAATATTGGTCTAATTGATAGTCCTCCTGCGTAATTATCTAATTCATTCTTGAAAGGTCGATGAGATTGATTGGTCGAATTATTGAAAGATATGATTGAGAATTTATTTGATAGTTGATAGGCTGAAAAGCTCTATTGAATATTAATGTGAGTCCTTATGAGACTCATTGATTTGATTATTTATGAGCATTGAGTCTTAGGAGGAGTATGGAGCAACGAATGGAGTAAGAGTCAATCCAACTCGAACTCAGTAACTACGCCGCCATGCGTAAGAGAGGATTGAAATTGTTAAATCAAATATTTCCTCTTGATAGGTCCCTGAAATAATAGAGAACTCTTTTTCGGTCCAGTGTGGATTGATTTGTTCTCTATCCGGCAAGTATTGAATGATTGTGGCAACATCAATGGGATTGTTGTACGATCACTGATTCATAAGTGATTGTTGTCAGATAAGAGAAACTCCCATAAAAGTTTCATCTTGATAGTACTCTGATTTGGATTAGATTGGGATTCTAATTGGATTTGATTAGTATTGAATGATCATTGTCTACTCTTTATTCTTTCTCTAGATAGACAATTGACATTTTGATTGAGTATTTTTTGAGTTGATTTTATTCTATGTTATTCTACTTATATCTATTTCATTCAGCCATTTTACATTCTCGTACATTTCACGTACTAACGTCCATTTGCACTGCATCATTTTATGATGCATAAACATGTACTAGAGATCATCAACAGGCATATTGTTGAGGATCTATTCACATTCAACTGATTGGTGAGACCTCCTTGTTTTCAGAGGATTTTCATATTACTATCATCTAGCTACTAGAGTTTAGAATTTTTTTTATTTGATTTGAGGTAGATATGAACCTGTCTTTGGCACCATCTAGATAGTAGAGTTAGAGACTTCATAGACTAGACAGTGATGAGTTGATGTTGAGATCTTTATCTTTTAACTGGTTCTCTTTTAAACTATTTTTATATTAGAGAATTGGAGTCTGATTGTTGGCCTATGACCTTTATATATTGAGATATTTCCATATTTTTTATCTTTATTCTTCTGTTGATATGTTAAACTATGATTAAATGATGTGATGAAGCCAAGTGGTTCACTTGGAGGCTAGCAATAGTCTCTGAGTGTTGGCCACACCAAGAGTACTCTCCCGGAGCGTGACACCATAAGGATATCATCAGACCATATACCAAATCTCTCAAGTATCATGACCATATATGGGCCTGATGAATACATCTCTCAAGTATCACGATCGTCTCTAGGGCCAATGAATACATCTCTCAAGAAATACGACCGTCTCTGAGGTCGATGAATACATCTCCCTTGCTACCTCAGCATAGTCAAGAAGTTTTATAAAAAGCGGTACAGATACAATATAAGATGAATGCATGCCAACGTCACAATATCAAGATATATATAAATAATATAGAAGAATACCGATAAGAAACCGACATATAATTTGGGAAGATAATATCAAGAATTACAACTGATACCACATGTCATCAATATGTCTCAAATCACCATACTCTCATCATTAACCAAGTATACCGAAGATACCAGACTTCACAAGTCCCAAATTATGCACGTGATTCTCAAAAGTACCTCAAATACCATAAAATTGCCATAAAACTTCTCAAATGGTATCATACGCCTCATATTATCACAATATTATTCAAAATATCTCAAATCTAAAGAATACATCTCAATTTATCAACAATGTCACAAATTACTCCAATTCCAACATAATCGATATCACAATTTCACCAAAATTCTAACATATCAATCCAATAACTCATGAAACAATCTAAATCTTAAAATTATTACATAAGCATATCTAATAACTCAAATCCAGTCACAAAAAGGTTAGTCGAACCTACCTCAATGCCAAAATCGCACTCGAACCAAGCTTTTGATCAACCCAAGCCTCAACTCAATCACCAAATCAATCAACCGCTATCAAAATAGATACTATGCATCAAGAGATGAATTTTGATACCCATATTGGCACAAATTAGTTTTAGGGGCAAAATGATCAAAATTAGGGTCAAAATTAAAAGTTCCTGAATCTAGAAATTAACTCAAAATTATGATTCTTCACGAGAAAAGAAGTTCGTGGGTGAAAATTCCACTAAAATCAAGTTCAAATTGAGGGAGAAATCAACAACTAAAGTTTTTGAATCATAGTCATGAAAATATTCAATTTTTGATATTCAAAATCATGAAATTTAAGACAATCAAGATAAAAGTAGTGAAAATTAATTAAATTGATGATAGAAACAGTTACCCAAAAAAATTTCACAAAATGTCTCGTCAAAAATCACCAAGAAGCTTGAAATATTGAAAATAGTGTAAAATGGAGTTTTCACGATTTAAAACTGATCAGGGACAAAAAACCTCCGCGAACGCAGAAGTCAACCAAGTTTGACTTCTTCACAAATGCGAATCAGAAATGAAAGACCCTCCACGAACGCTGATCAGGCTCCCGCGAATGCGGAGCTTTATGCATAGACCTCCACGAACGCAGAGAAGAAAAATAGGTTACACTAGATCAAATTTTTTCAACAACAATTTTCAACTCGAAACGGACCCTCGGGGTCCATTCGAAATCCAAATTATACAAAACAGACATTTACCCATATTAGAAATGATGATTCAGACTTAATAAAATAATCAGAATTTAATTTTGAGGTCTCCTCAACACAGTTACTGTTAAAATTCGATAAAACTAGTTTATGACTCAAAATACCAAAACTATCCTCAGTAACTCCAAAAAATACGACGAGATCATTTCTAGTATTAATTTCACCATTCAGAACTATTGGAACTTTCAGCATTTTGGTTCGAGCTTCCAAACCTCGAATGTTCATCAAAATCAAACTTTGGCTCCTAAAATAATAAAAAATGCAACTTTGGATCCAAAATCTTCGTTTTAACTCCAAATTCAGTTCTGTAACTTCTCCTAGACAAGATTTGATGTTCTGGAGCGGATGAAATCGACAAATTTCTTATACGACACCCGAAACTCAAAATGATACAAAAACTCACTTTTTCAATAACTTAAGCTTCCAAAAATGCCAAAACTCATATTTTTCACTTTTAAAACATAGAATCTCAGTTTCAACAATATAGATAGTTCAAAATAGATCCAAAGCATCTTGCGAAAGGGAAAAACACTAATTTTTATGGATAGACTCAAAAATGATCGACAAGGTCATTACATATGAATTCAAAGTCAAAAAGATAAAAATTAGAGTCAAAATTTCAAAACGACAAACAAATATGGAATGAAATTAAAGGGGCAAAGATACATGGACATTTGCACCTTTCCCTCTGTCCTTCTATGAATGTGAAGCTAGATATTAGTGACAAGGTTTACGTTTGCACATGTCTTATAAGACGCAGGAATTCATGGGCCTTATTAAAAATGTGGGGTCCTTCTGTCACGACTCGATCCCGATCATGATGATGTCTGTTAGATTTCACCTACAAGCAAGCCAAATACCCAATCCCAGGGTACATGTCCTAGCTCTCTAGTCATAACCAAAATTGATACCACAATATAAGTCATCAAAATCTACCTAGAACCTAGAAGTCAACTGTACAGAGCTACGATAGACACAAGGATATATCATATACATATACCAATAACCATAATAATATATAAATCAGAGTGTACCTACAAATACATAATTCTATTATACAAGGCCAATATCTGAAATTAAAGATGACCATCAAGAGGATGGAGACTACGAAGAAGCTAGAACTGCTGATGCTCACCCAAAAGTTTCTTGAGCACCCCCAAATTCACAACTCAGCAATCACGACCTGTACTTAGACCTGCACCATGAAAAGATATAAAAATGTAGGGGTTGAGTACCAGAAAAAGCACCCAATAGGTATCATCGACCGACCGAGTGAAATAGTGAATATATATAAAAAGCCCAAAATATATAGAAAACTGCAGCGGGATAGCAAATCGAACTCAGATCAAGGCATAAGTATGTATGGAACCCAACAACCACAATAGAACCACCTAAGAAGGTGAACAATGATAACCTAAACCAACCCAAGTGATGAATAACAGTACCCAGAACCAACCCAACTCTAACGATAGGAGAACCCGAATCGAAACCTCAAATGCAACTTATTAAGTACCTTGGTCTTGATTGGCCCTCAGACCATTATTAGATTGGACCTCAGGCAACTCCTTGGACTGGAAATCAGGCGGGCAAGACCCTGGACTAAACATCAGGACGTAATGAACTCAGACGACACCGATTGACGAAAACTGTGAAGGCTCATAATATGACTACCCCAAACTGAGGCATAGTATTGTACGCAAGTGAGAGGTCCTAATATCTATGCATGTATGCCAACTGAGCCCCCATAAGCCTAGAAGGTACACCTGTACACAATCTAACTGACAAAACATCACCAAACCCAATAAGAATCATCACAGAGCTCAGCTCTCCATATCACTAGAACAAGGGCCGATTGTACGTGGATGTAAGGCCCTAGTGTCTATGCCTGAATGCCCCCTGGGTTAAAAAAAGATATGAAATTGTGGTTTACAAAGATACCTTTCAAAGTATTTTTTTTTATATTTAAATTGTGGAATAAGAGAATTGCAACTAATGAGGTTGTAATTTTTTTTGGGGCAATTGGGCCCGTTGCTCTAGTATGCAAATAGAGATCATAGAGCATATTTTCTACACTTGTTGGAAGGCCAAAATTCTTTGAAAAATATTTTAGTGTTCTTTTAGGGATTGATATGGCCAATAACCTCAAACACAATACTCTTAGGTGGTGGAATCTTAAAAACTTCTAATGAGATACTTGATTTTGTTTTGCAGGTGACACCACCCATAATTTGCTAGGAACTTTGGAAGGCCAAATACAGAGATAGATTTGAAGGGACACACAACTCTCTGAGGTACCTCATTAGAAATGTTAACCATGTCACTACAATAATACTTAAAAATCAGTTTAAAAGTATCTAAAGGAATGAAGATTTGATGAATGTTTGCAGAATTAATGATAGCCACCAATGTCACATGAAAATAATTATTATTAAATGGATGATGCCTCCCATTAGAAGGTTAAAACTAAATACTGATGGAAGTAGCAACAAACATCATAACAAGGCTGGGATAGGAGGGATCGTTAGAGATAACAATGGAGTTATGTTTTGATTGATTAAAACTTTTTATTTAAAAAAAAAAAAAAAATTTCGAATAGAAGTAGGAAAAATAAATTCTATAACTAACATTCCACATGGATTGTTAATGTATATCTTTTCCTCTACTCTGTAGCCTTTGTACTTACTTTTTAAAATATTTATCCATATTATATATAAATATTTTAAAAATAATATTTTTTATTTATCATCAAATAGAGAAAAAAATATAGAAAAAGAGTCACTCAATTTTTCAAAACAACATTTTCTTTAAAAAAAAATGTTTTCCTTGGAACACACTTATTGAGTATTTTCTTCTTCTTTTTTCTCTCTTTTCTTAACCTTTCATTTATGCTTCTAGAAGGTAGCTGAGATCGTGTGTTCAAATAAATTCAGTCATATATGAATTTGTTTCCAGAGTTCCATTTTCTGTTTGGACAATAAGTGGTTATTGTAAAATTTTAAAATAATATTTTTTATTTTTAAAGTAAAAATAATTTTTAAAAATTAGAATTATATTTAATCATAAATATAAATTAGAGTTACTTGATTTTTTACGAGTAATTTAGAGTAAACATCTTCTTATTATTTTTTAAATTCTTAAAAAATTATTTTAAAATTCTAAAATTTTATAATCAAATTTAATTTTTTAACTTGAACTTTTTTAAAAAAAAAATTTACGATCAAACGCCACTTTAGGACTCATGATTATCTCTTGCTTGCTTCAATTATAAACTCTTCATGAATATTCTCTTTAATATATATTAGTAGTAGTAATAACTAATTGTCCACCCTATTCATTTAGAGTAAAGTCGTCTATCCTAATTAATTCTCGAGCAATTAATCGTCTACCCTAATTTATTTTTGCTTAGTTTTTTATTGCACGAATATTTAGTATTCTCTTTGTTCCATATTATATGGGTATCTTTCTATAAATATTTGTCTCATATTATATGAACACTTACTAAATTAGGATAGAATTAATTATTATTTTTTTCATTTTACCCCATCATTAATTAGTATATTAATGATTTTTTCTAACTTAATTTAATGTACATTGATATAAATGAAGGGTAAAATGGTAAAGTCTACTAGTGTATTAATAATTTCTTAATAATCGTGTAAAATGGAAAGTACCCATATAATATGAGACGAAAATAGTATATTTTTAGTTGAATTTTTTTTTTATTGAAATAACTTTTGTACCTTTACAAGATAGAAATAAAATCTTTATATTTTTTTATTCCTATTATATTGTACCTTAAAAGTTAGTGATAACACAAAGGTTATTAAATAATTAATAATTTTAATTAATTATTCTTCAAAATGTAGTGTAATAAATACTTATTTTTATCGTAATTACACTATAGAAAAAAAAGAAAAGATGCTCTCATGATTGGAAATTTGAAACGAAATTGCATGTATTCATACTACAAAATGACATTTTGTCTCTATTATGAGTAAAACTCAAATCAAATTGATCTTATTTGGATTATATATATATATATATATATATACTATTAATAAGTGAAGAAGCAGGTCATGATCAACATGTTTGTTTCAACTGCTTGTTTAAGTAGACAGTTGTCTATTGATATGTCTGCTTCAATTGTTTGATTTTAAATTTTTTAAAAATAAATAAAAAAATTCAATTGATTATTGAAATTAATCTATTGACGTTAGATAAAAGAGGACAAAAGAAATAACATGTATTATTTAATTAGGAAACTATGTAAAAATTATCGTGAATCTAGATAAATATAAAAAACTCTATAAATCATGATATTTGACAGGCTAAGAAACAGCTGAAACAGACAGTTGTTGGACGATATGCTTGCTTCACCTGCTTGCTTTGGTAGATGGGCGCCCATTGACGTGTCTGCTTCACCTGCTTGATTTTAAATTTTTAAAAACAAATAAAAAATTTAATTGATTATTGAAATTAATCTATCGATGTCACATAAAAAGGGACAAACAAAATAACATGTATTATTTAATTAGGAAACTACGTAAAAATTACCATGAATCTAGATAAGTATTAAAAAAATACTATAAATCATGATATATCAACGTCACATAAAATGGGACAAAAGAAATGATATGTATTATTTAATTAGGAAACTACGTAAAAATTACCATCAATCTAGATAATGAACATTAGTAATATATCTATATATGCAAATTAAATAAAAAATACTATAAATCACAAGAATTAACAACTTAAAATATTTTTAAAGACACATAAAAAATTCAATTAACACTTGAATCAATATCACATAAATAAGGATAAATGAATAACATATGTTATGTAAAAATAGGGTAAACGTAATATAGATCATAATAATTAAAAAAAATTTAAAGTAAAAACATAAAAAAATTAACTTTCGAAATTTTATCAGTGCCACGTAAATTGGGAGAAGAGGAATATCATATTTTATTTAAAAAATATGTAAAAAACCACTATAAATAATAATTTAAAATATCTAAAAATCATATTAAAATTTAATTGACTTTCTAAATTCTATCTAATATCACATAAATTGAGACATAAAAATAATAAATATTGGCCCGCGCTGACGCAGACACCAATGTCTAGTGCCTATATAATTATGTATGAATAATATATTAATTTCTATGAATAATTTAAATATCTTACATATATATTTTTATCAAAATTTATTTATGAAGGCAAAAAAGTCCAAAACGAAAAGTATTAAAAACATGTATGTTTTTCATGTCTTTTGACTTTTTTTTTCATGTATATTAATAACCAAATAATTCAACCAAATTAAATTAAAATCAATAAATATATATCATGTTTGATTAATTTTATTTTAATAATTTAAAAAGTAATTAAATTATCTAGTCTAGAAATAATATTTAAATATTGAATATTCAGTTGAACGTTGAAGTGTTTGTCTCATTCACCAGAAAGACCAAAAAAGTAGGAAGGGGAAAAGGCTGTTGTATCTCATTATTCTGTTTGAGAAAATTGATAGATCTAAAGATTCAAAAGGACATTATAATATAATATTATTATTTTTTGAGCTTAAACTCGTGACCTTTCCTGAAATAACTTTATCAGTTATTTTTATATAAATAAGTTAATCACTTAAAATATATTATTTTTTATATGCAATAAGTAAAAAATTTAAACATGTTTTAATTAAGGTTGATGTGTCTGTCTACTTAAATGATGTGTTTTATGTAGGCAATTTATCTATATAATAGCTACTTGATGACATCTATAAAAAATTTCATAAAAAAAAATTTATTACTATTTTTTTTTTTCTAAATTGCCTCCTCCTAAGAGCTCCGATTGTTTTCCTCTCTTAGTAACTAAACGCATAATCTTTCAATACTTATTATTCCAACAACTCATTCTTATTGTTTAAGATTATAATATTAAATTTTTTTTAATGTATTTGATTATAAAATTTAAACTTTTTATTTTATTTTCAAACTTTTAATGAATTAAAATGAAAAAATATATAATGATTCACCATTTTGAATGTATCCTTTCAAAAAGAGAACAAACTTTGAAAACAAGAAAATATCCATTGAAGTGAAAGGGAAAAAATATAGAGAAATGAGGGAAGGGGTTTCCAAGAGAGAAAAGTCTCTGTAGAAAAAGAGCTTTGACTCTCTCTTCCAATGGCGATTTTAGTTTTCACACCTTCATGAAAACTTTCTTCTTAATTTCACATTCTTCTCATAATTCCACAACTACCCCTTTTTTTCTTCTTTTTCTCATTCTATACTCTTGCCCTTTAATTATATCTATCTCTAAAATCCAACAACAACAAAAAAGGCTACATTTTTATTTTCGGCAGGTTGGTTCTTCATTATTGTTTTAATCTTGTTTCTGTATGTTGGTGTTTGTTTTCTTGTTGTTTTTTCTGTTTTATATGTTGGGTTTGATAAAAGATTAGAAATTTATCAGAATCTTGAATAATGTTTCCATATTCTTGGAGATCTCTTCAAATGCATGCTTTTTATCTTTTTATCTTCAAGAAAGTTAGAATCTGAATGAATCTTTGCATATAAACATTTTGGTTTCATATTTAGCTCAAGATTGGTTCTTGTTGATATGTTCTTCAGGATTTGATATTTTGAATTTGTTATGGGAAATTGCTGTGGTACACCTGGTAATTCTTCTCAGATAAAGAACAAAAAGAAGAATAAACCAAACCCTTTTGCTCTTGATTATGGTGCAACTCAAGCATCTGAAGGTGTTGGTAAGCTTGTTGTGCTGAAAGATCCAACAGGGCACAATATTCAAGAAAAATATGATCTTGGTCGCGAGCTAGGAAGAGGAGAATTTGGGGTTACATATCTATGTACTGATATTGATTCAGGGGACAAATATGCCTGTAAATCGATATCGAAGAAGAAACTTAGGACTGCTGTAGATATTGATGATGTTAGGAGAGAGGTTGAGATCATGAAGCACTTGCCTAAACATCCTAATATTGTGAGCTTGAAGGACACTTATGAGGATGATAATGCAGTGCATATTGTGATGGAACTTTGTGAGGGGGGTGAGTTGTTTGATAGGATTGTTGCTAGGGGACACTACACGGAGAGAGCAGCCGCTGGTATTATGAAGACTATTGTAGAAGTTGTTCAGGTATAGTTTTACAAATTGATGCTTGTCTTTGTTTTTCATGTATAATAAACTTGTTTGTTTGTGTCATGTAATTAAAGGTTTGCTAATTTAAGATTATGTTAATGAAGTCTGAATTCGACAAATGCCAACTGAAAGTATCAAACTGGACAATAAAAGAATGTTGGGATTGAAAGTTCTTGTCTGAATTTTGGGTTTATGCTTGTTTCCTTATCAATATTGTTATTATTACTCACATACTATCTTGTTCTTCAATTTTTATTATTACTTGTTATTTCTGTTGCTTTGGTTATTGTATTATGTGTTGTTACTACTGTTCTCTTCTGTATTATGTTCATGGATGCTTCACTTCTATATCTTCCTTTCCATACTTGACTTTATTATGCTTTACTTGAATTGAGGGTTTGTCGAAAGCAGTCTCTCTACCTTCACAAGGTAGGGGTAAGGTTGTGTATGCACCACCCTCCTGAGATCCCACTTGTGGGATTACACTAGGTATGTTCTTATTGTGTTGCTTGTTTGCAAAATGTGTGCTTACCTTTTATTTGCTTCATTTCGCATGTTGAGTTCTTATAGCATTTAACTTGACCTTATTTTATCTTCCAATATCCTTAACCCAAATGTCAAATATAGTAAAAAGCGCATTCATGCTCTAAATCTTATTAGGCTTTCAATCTTTCTTATCTTGTCTTTGTCAGTTTCTTTTTGGCAACTGTTTCATTGTCCTATATTTTTCTCATGCAAATACCTTTTAAATAATAAACTTCCGTCTTAACCATTTAAAACACAGAGGATATCACAATCCAAATGTCGACAATGAGTAGCAACTTCTGATAGTTATAGAAGATAGGTCACTGCTATAGACATAAGTAGAAACGAAAAGTAACTGTCAAAAAACAGTAAGATGTTGATATCTATTGTAGCTTGCTTTCAGCATTAGTTGGTATAGCATGGGATTGCCGCAAACAGGTTCAATAAAAACTGTAGTTTGTGACCATAATGACATGGGAGCTCAACTTACATAATGACAGATTAGAACCAACTGACTGATCTCTGCATAAGGATTCCAAATGTCACACTTTGATCAATAAAAGAGAGACTCATTTATGGTATGGGTTTAAAAAGTTCATGTTTCTACATCTTAGTTGTTTGGTTCTGTTATAAGAACATGGTAGTGACCAAAGATATCATGATGGCTGATAGTCCCAACTTTATACAATTTAAACTATGTGGTTGCTCAAACATCTTTGGTCAATGTTCAGTTGCATTATGTTTCCTTGAGCAGTGCCTGCTCTTCTTTCAGTTTTCAACTTACGAAGTTTCAATGGCATTGCAGATGTGTCATATGCATGGAGTAATGCATCGTGATCTCAAACCTGAGAACTTTCTCTTTGGTAACAAGAAAGAAACTGCTCCTCTGAAGGCTATTGACTTTGGATTGTCAGTGTTCTTTAAACCCGGTAATGCAATTAGTAACGTTATGGTGTGTTAGAACTTTTTGCTTGCTAAAAAGATTAATATTTGGAATTGTCTTTAATTTCTTTAACAGGAGAACGCTTTAATGAGATAGTGGGAAGTCCTTATTACATGGCTCCAGAGGTCCTAAAACGCAATTATGGCCCAGAAGTTGACGTCTGGAGTGCTGGAGTTATCCTTTATATTCTTCTTTGTGGTGTTCCACCTTTCTGGGCAGGTCCGTTTCTTTTATTTTTCTTCTTTATGTAACAAGTAATATACCTTGGTTCTCATCGATTAAGAAGAAGTAATAAACCTTGGTGCATATGTTTCGGGCTATGCATTTCTTAGAACTTGATGATTATGATGAGTGTCAAAATGAAATGGAATTTTAAACATATTGATGCGTTGTTGACATCATAGATGACTTGGGGAGGTGGCTGCAAGAGTGAATCCCATATCTTCCTAGACCAATCTAAATCAAAGTTCCTTTTTTCCTTTTGGCCTATGATAGTCGGTACTTTGTGCTTCTGTTACTTTCAGTTTTCTCAGTAGTTGCCTAAAATTCTATTGAATATGTGCAGAGACTGAACAAGGAGTAGCTCAAGCAATTATTCGCTCTGTGGTTGATTTCAAGAGAGATCCATGGCCTAAGGTTTCTGATAATGCAAAAGATCTTGTAAAGAAGATGCTTGATCCAGATCCAAGTCAACGGCTCACTGCTCAGCAGGTTCTTGGTAATGTTTGTTAACCGTTGAGATGCTATACTTTCATTTGCTTCTTGTTTATTCTCTCTCAGTTTTGTAAGTTCAATTTAGTCACCTTTTTGGGGTTTTTTTTGTGCATATACATGAATACAGAACATACCTGGTTACAAAATATAAAGAAAGCACCAAATGTCTCATTGGGTGAGACTGTGAAAGCAAGGCTCAAACAATTTTCAGTAATGAACAAGCTCAAGAAAAGAGCTCTAACGGTAAAATATTCCCTTTTTATCTGCAGTTCTATAAATATTTTAGCGTTCTACACCTCCTCAAAAGGATATCTTCATATGTCTTTTTCTTAAAGCCTTCAAAATAAGGACAGAAGATTTTCTGCCTTCTCACAAAAGTTTCTTAATCTTATGCTTTTCTTGGTGCTGTGTGTTTTCTTCATTGCTTGCACAGATTATGGCCGAGTTTTTATCAGCGGAAGAAGTGGCTGGAATGAAGGAAGCATTTGACATGATGGATACAGGAAAGAAAGGAAAGATTAACCTTGGAGAACTTAGAATTGGTCTGCAGAAGCTGGGCCATCAGATCTCTGATGCTGATCTTCAGATTCTTATGGAAGCTGTAAGCATGGCTTTCTCATGCTTACCAGAACTAAATATGTATTTTATAAGTCAAGCTGCTAATATTATTATAACCATCCCCTTGTTGGTCTTCTGCTTCACCAGGCTGATGTTGATGGAGATGGAAGCTTAAATTATGGGGAGTTTGTCGCTGTGTCTGTTCATCTTAGAAAGATGGCGAATGATGAGCACCTGCACAAAGCATTTTCAGTTTTCGACAGAAATCAGAGTGGTTACATAGAAATCGAGGAACTGCGTAGTGCCTTGAGTGATGAGGATGGTGGCAACACTGAGGAAGTTATCAATGCCATTATGCTTGATGTTGACACTGACAAGGTCAGTATTTTTGTGGGTCATTCATGCATACTTAGTGCATACTCTTTTTTTCCAAATGTCTCTTTGATTGCTTGTGTCTTACAAATTCTTGCCCTAAATGAAACTCTCATAACCCTTAGGACTACATTGTCGAGGCTACCAAGTTAGAAGGAATGAATTTCTATTTATAAAAATCATAAACCTTTTCTGACGAGAGAAAGGGACTAGTCAAATTTGGAAATATTGTGTTTTCTTTTTAGGAAAAGGAAAACTCAATTATGGTAAGAAAGTCAAGGCAAACACCCAACACTCTTTTTCTATTTGTTTCTCTATAATTCAACTTTATCGTTCACTTCAACTAAATGTCGTTGATTTTGAGCTTTTTAGTTTGTTACCAGAGCTTCAAAGTTCATCAGTTGCATTGTTTATAACCATGCAGGATGGTCGCATCAGTTACGAGGAATTTGCTGCAATGATGAAGGCTGGTACAGATTGGAGAAAAGCATCAAGACAGTATTCTCGCGAACGATTCAACAGTCTCAGCTTAAAACTGATGAGGGATGGCTCGATACAAGTCGGAAATGAGGGTAGATGATCAAATGCAGAGGAAAAGGAAATGTCAAAAGATGAAAATGGAAATCTTTATTGGTTATGAAATTCTTTTCTTTGCTCTGCACTTCAAATTTTTTTGGCTTCCTCCCCTTTGAGCTCCATAGGATTGAGGTGTGAGGTCTACAACTTGTTATCCTAGGCTTCTAACAAAGAATTTCTAAGGTATTTTACCTTGTTGTAAAATGTAAATACATGTATGGCTTATAAGCTCATTCTCATTATAAAAAAATTAAGGCTCATAAAAAATATTCTAACTCTTTTAGGGCAGCACAACAGGATTTCTTTTGCCTTCTAATTGATTGTGAATAGTTCATTTAATTTTACACATAAGGAGTTACGTGTTTGGACAGAAGTGTTTGAAATTGATAACATGCAATTGTTTTGTTTGGTAAAATGGTGTTGATAAGGTTTTAAGTAAAATGACTACAACACTCCTATAGTTTTTATACAAAGTTAAAAATTTAAATGGATCTTTGTAAGGTAAGGTTGAATAATGAATATGAAATTGATGTAATTTGAGAGTTAGAAAAACTACTATTATATTGGTCAAATAAATTGGGACGATTAAATTTGTGATTTTTGGATGATTTTAGATTACAAGTTAAATTTTTACAGAGTGAATAAATAAGTCATTGATATTTGACTTTGTGACATTTTGGTTTAATTTAATGTTATCTAAATATCCATACCAATTTAAACTCTTACAACTTGTTTGGATGGTGGTTTGCCATGGTTTCATAATGTATGGTGTTGTATGGTGTGGTATGGTATTGTATAGTATTGTACTATCCAATGTTTGGATAGACTGTATGAGTTACTACTGTTTAATGATAATTTGTTGTTTGATTTGACTGTATGGTACTGTATCGTAACTTGAAAATTTACAAAAATATC
>JBCEWC010002058.1:0-36626 GCA_038996855.1 Solanum aculeatissimum
TTTTAACTTCTGTTGGACTATTTAATTGATTTTTAAAATATTGAATTATTTAAAGAAAAAATAAATAAGAATTATGTTAGAGCGCCACGTAGGCGGGCCTTACATATTCTTTTATATATATATATATATATATGATTTTATGAAAATATCAGATTAGTTTGACATTCGACGATAATATATAACTAGAAGAGTTTCACCGGAACAAATCATAGAAAAATATTGTTGCGACGAAGAAGTAAAATAAATTATGTGAAAAGTATATATTTCACTATCAAAATACATATCTAGCAATTGTATACTATGACAATTGACGATATTAAGGGTCTGTTTGGAAAGCCACCTGTTAATTAGAATTGGTGTAATTGTTCTGTCCTCTTTGTCTGCCATAATGAAATTATAATGTTACCAGTGGCGAATTCATAATTTTGACTCATGGGGTTCGAAATATAAAAGTATAAATGTGTGAATAAATCAACAAAATACAACTTTTAAAGAAAGTAGTAATTCATAGTATAATATTTCAACATTTTTTTTAAAATAAATAAAGTAAAATATTGGATTGGATTTTCCAAGGCCGAAATTAAATGAAAAGGAATAATTAAGAGAAGCTAAAAAAATAATGCTTTAAATGAGATTCAAACCCTTGGGGTTCATTTAAAAGGAGACCCACCACTATGCTAGGCCCTGCTTATTATTTAGGAGGTTCAAGTTTAATATATATATATAGAAATATAGAAAATTTACTTTATATACATAGTGTATTTTTTTGCCGAGGAGGGGTGATGAACCCCTTCCCCCCACCCTAGGTCTGCCCCTGAATGTAATTACAATTGTTGTTTGGTTGCATGAGTGTAATTACAAAGTTATATTACATTTTAAAAATAAAAGTTAATTATATAAAATTAAAAATTTATATTAAACAAATAAGGGTATTTAGAAATAATATTGAATTAAATATTTAAGATATATATATTCTTTTGAAAATATATTAATTAGCAAATACATCTTCATAACTAATATTGAACAAAAATAATTTACATTTTTTAAATTAGTATATTTTAATTTAATTAATTATAAAAACTAAAAATACAAGTTTTATGCGAACATCATGAAATGCATGTTTGAAAAAAAAATTAAATATTATAAATATAATGTCATAGTAAAATTGTTAAAATATTTGATCAAAAATATAATCAATCTAATCTAAGTACAAGAATAAATGTCTTGTGATGTGAAATATCAAATCAATACTACCAAAACAAATGAAACTAAAAATATAACATAAGTTTTAAATTCAAAATTAAAAAATTAATATAATACTCATATGACAAATTTCAATATAATGTACATAAATATGATTTAAAAGATAAAATACGTAGACTTTTAACTTTATCCAATAATGAATTCAACTTTAACTTAAAAATTAAAATGCTAATAAAATCATGCTAAATGAAAAAAATAAACATAGAATAAATAAATAAATAAAATATGAAAAATTGTTTGACCCTTGGAACACTGATGGTTTTAGTTTCAAGAACTTGGTCAACATTTAATGCTTAGTACTAGTCATTACTAGGACCATAAAGGGATAAAAGAAAAGATTATTTCCCAATGTTCCATTCACAGTTGGAGCCATAGTGGCAATGGGATGAGTGGCAGGAGTTGGGGCAATGGGTACTGCAAGAATTACTCTATAATTGATCAACCCAGTCAAAAAAGTCAGCACCTATTGTGCAATTGCTAGGTCAAAAGGGTGAAATCGTGTACTCCTAGCATTTCCCACTATCTCAACCTGAGGGTGCTGGTTGAGCCTCTTCTACTAGCACGTTCCCAATTTGGGCCTCATCCTACCAGGCGTTACTCTTTCTCTGCCTCTACTTTTGCTTTTACCACTATCTCTCCTTGCAGTTCCCTCCACCAGGTTATTGATGAGAGCTGCTGGCGTAGAGCCACTATAGCGTGTGTGTTAACTATCCGCGGACAAAAGAGTGAAAGAGGTTGGATACAAATTTGGATCACCAGATACCAATTGGAATCAAGTTATAACATAATAAGAAGAGAAAGAAAATATAAGAGAAATTTCCTAAAGTCTTGTAGTCTTTCAAAGAAAAGTATGAATGTCTCCGTACCGCTCTGTAAGACTCTCTAGACTCATTTTGATATAATGAGATCAACGAACCTAAGTTTTGATATCAACTTTTGTCACGACCTCGAACTAGCCATGAATAACACACATTAACCCTCCGGTGGGAGAACTAATGTTATAATCCAATTAAGCAACCTAACAAAAAACTAAACATTTATAGATACAGAAGCAGTTCTAAATGAAGCAAAAAGACGAGTTCTCGTAAACTCAACATAAATAATTTTACAAATGTAGAAAAGAACCCCTAGAACGTGAAAGTCATTATACCAAAACTCTATCCAAGTGTCTAACAAAAGGGATTCAATCCTAGAAACTCATAAGTAAGTAATCTAGAGTCTCTGAGTTTGAGATCAAAAGGACTAAAAAGATAGACAAATTTATGGTAGACTTGAATGAGCTGACTTACCCTTGAATTTGATAGATCATTAGTCTCCTAGCTGAAGTATGTCAACAACCACTCGAAGATGTTAGAGCAAGTGCAATATCAGCGCACATAACAATGGTCTACTAGTGGAATCACACAACTATTCCAATATGCGAACTATGGACAAGTAACCAAACTTAGTAAATCACATACATACCGAAGAATAGAAATTCATAGTTCATGCTCAATATGCCCATACACAATTATCATTCTCATCACAATAATTTATAATGGTCCTCTTATGGGACCCACACTCAAGTAAGTTATGTGTCAAAATGTGACACCCGATCCAATGATGTGTTAAAATGTGACACTCAATTTAATAATGTGTTGAAACATGATATTCAATTTGATAATACGTCAGAACGTGATACTCAATCCAATAATCACAATCACACATACAATGAATAATTCATAACTTGAACTAAATATGATGATAGGTTCGTTGCATAAAATTGATCATATGTGATTTATTAGGTTCATATCATTATTTACTTTTCACATACATGCAGGAATTACTAACAAAGTCGTTAACAAGCGTATTTCACACAAATAGAAATATCAAACCATCACTTATCTCTAAATAAGCCTTAAAAACTCTAAGTAACTGGAACTTTCTGTTTTTTCAGGATCTTGGCTCGCTCTTGGTCTATAACAATCAAGAAATTAATATAATAAAAAAATAATGGCCTAAAATACCCTGATTATATTAAAATTCTAATCCTTAATCACTTTCATGATCATCTTACTTAACTAGTATTTTTTCCATCATTAATTATAGGTCACAATCTTCTCCTAATAATATTCTTCTACATTCTAAGTGCTAAGAATCGAATTACAAGTCAAAAGAATGATTAATTTACCTTTATCGAGCCCTAGGTCGTTGTTATGATCTAAAATCGGGTGTGGCGACACTTGCCTTTAACCTACCGAGGCAAGTCATTCTAAACAGGAGATATTAAAATGATATGAAAGGTAAAATAAAAGTAAAATCTAAATATGAAAGGATAAACATAAGGAATAGAAATCATAGTCTAAAACCATCCCAAGACTGGTGTCACATGTACAAACCACTACTTTAACTGAAATGAAGGAAAACAATACAATTCTAAAAGTCATAGCCCTCAAATCAAACATAACATAAGGTAAGGAGCCTCAAGAGTCCACCAAAATACAAGCTGCTACCTCTCAATAATGCATAAGCTTGACCCAATAAAAATAAAAAGATCAGGAGGCATTGAGCTCAACACCTACACAAGTGTAGAAGCAAGAGTGAGTATCAACTTACACGGTACCCAACAAGAAGATCTAAACACGGGTAGAGAATAAAATTATAGGTACTCCTACCAGCCCAACCACATACCTTCGCAACTACAACCCTGCACGTAGGAAAATACAATAACACAATATATATACATATATCCACTATACTCGTATACAACACAACAACTGATGGTTCTCAATAATTTACGACTAGAAAGTTAACCATCATATCACGCTTGAAATAGATATTTACATTTAAAGTTATGGATGAAATTAAATGGGATGCCATGAAGTGCATTAATATAATGCAATGTTAAATAATCATGATGCATGTTTGTCCCATGATACACATCTGGTGATTTAATCAGACCAAAATCTATGTGGGTCATATTTGTCTATGTACCTACCTCGCAGTGTGAGATTCGACACCTCAATAGTCAAGTATCAATTGCCACAGAGCATGTGACCCAACCCCTTATAATCAAGTATCTCTTGCCACGAAGCATGTGGTGCAACCTCTGAATAATCAAGTATTCATTGTCACGAAGGGTGTGGTTCGACCCTTGCATATCATGAATGTATCAAACTTGCCATAGAGCATGTGGCCCGACCCCAAGTATACACATATAGTCGGAATTATTTTCCTTCAACATTCTTATTAATAATGGGACTCAATCAATGTTTTATTTTAACACAATCATCACTTTCAAAATAAGCATTAGAGTATGCAAAGAATTCACACATTTTATTAATTCATCTTTTAAGTCAATCATTCTCATCATCTTTTCAATAGTATTATCATTACCATTAATCAAATTCTTTAATGAAAGGCTCAACATCATTATTCACAATCAATATCATCATTATTCAATTGATTTCATAATCGATATACAATCATCAAACAAGGAGTCCCTCACAATGAGTCACATTCTTTATCAAAGTTCTTTCATGATATGTCATCAATATAGTCGTAGTTATTTTACAATTTCATAGCAATATGCGTTAATTTCAATCAATCACATATTTTTTTTAATAATAGGATTATCATTGATTGAATTATTCAATGTTAGCCTCTCATCATTTCTCAAGTTTTCAATAATCACTTTATCATCATAGTTCAAAATTACTCATCAATTAATCAATGTCTCACTATCATTCTTTCTATAATTCAACACAATGTCAGGATTATACTACACTTGTCCAATATCACATTCAAGATACTTAAATAGTTGTTTTCACAATAACATGATCAGTACTGAATAATAGGATCAAAATAAATAATTCATAATTTTGAACAATGGAAATCACGAAATCAATCAATGTTCTGAATTCAAGGATCAATAGCATCAACATAAATATACAAATTCACGAGCCAAGTCATACATATTATCACATAGTCATTTCTATCACCACGACATATTCATTAGGTCATTTAATGATTAGTTCAACCACTTTTGGACTATCCATTACTCCCTCTAACACACAAAGAAGAAAGATACAAGATTCACTTAAACTCAACAAAGTTCAGAAATTCACTTGCCTCGATAAAGTCAAGAAATTAATTCAACAAGAGTGTTTTTTCCTTCGTATTCGAACTCTAAATATCACAATCTAGTAAAAGATAGATTCAAACTCATATTATAAAACTAATGACATCAAGATCATACAATTCGAGGAAGAAGGATAAAATGGTTCAAAAATTTGATACCAAAAATTGATGTCAAAATATAAATTTTTTTAGATAAAAACGTTCTTCATGTAATTAGGAATCTATTGGTGAAAATCATTTTGAAAAATGAAGCTTAAATGAGATCATAATCATTATTTTTATGAAACATTCGAGTTCATAAAAAGTTTCTAATTTCGTCATATGAAAACACCAAATTTGATGTCAAAATCAAGAAATAATCAATGGAGAACGAAGTGGGAAGTTGAAAAATACCTTTTTTAATGATTTTTTGTCAAACAATCAAGTGAAATTGCCCATTTCCGAGCTCTCAAAGTCCAAAAATGAAGAAAATAACTTAAACCCTAACTTTTTAGGAGCCGTTACTATTCCAAAAAGTTTACTCTCCGAGATCGCGGAGCTCAGTGTTGTGAACGTGGAGGTCAAGTCAGAATAACCTCTGTGAATGCGGTCAGAGCCTTCGTGAATGCAGAGGTCAATTGCTTAACCCTCCGTGATAGCGACCCTAGCCTAGCGAATGCAGTACATAGAGGGTCGATGCTTTGCGAATGCGGAAGTTAGATCCGCATAGGTGAAGAAGGCCAATTACACCAGATATGTCAACAATTTCAAGAAGGTAAAAATCATGGAAAGGACCCTCAAAATTCGTTCAAAATTTTGTTAACACAAATCATATTTGCAACCCTACTAAATTCAACATTCCAAACTTAATGGAGTCATTGAAAATCAAATTTGAGGTCTCCTTGGCTTGAAATCCAATAAGTTGTAACTAAACTAACTTAGGCACTAGAAATACCAAAATTCTTCTAGAACATTCAACAACTATGACAATTTATTCTAGCGCTAAAATCACCTTTTGAAATTAGTGGAACCACAAAAAATTCAATCCGAGCATCCGAAATCAAAATATTGATCAAAGTTAAACCTAAATCGAACTTTAACTCAATTTTTAATTTTGCACCTAAATTCCACATAACAACTTCAAATCTGATTTGATAACTCTCCTAGACTAATTTCTATATTCCAAAACTAATGGAATAAAGGGAATTCTGTTCTGCGACTCAATCTCCAGATGACTCAAAAATTCAAAAATAGGCAACTTAAGCTATCAAAACTCAATTCTTTAGTAAAAAATCAACTTTTTACAAGATTTACAAAAATTAACTTTCAAAACCAATCAAATATGATTCGACAAAGCTATCGGGAGGGATAAAATAGTAATTTTATTAATAATATTAAAAATGACGTTCAAGGTCATTACATCATCCATCATTAAAAACTATGTTCATCCCTGAACATATAGTAAAGAATACAGTCATACTCACTCCACTAAGAGTTCAATACACCATCTTCACAAGCCAGTATTGTCTCCTCTAGGGATGCTTACATTCAAAGATCATATCATTGAAGGATGCTACTAAGAATAGCGGAAGGGATATCCAACCCAAAGTGATCACCAAACTACAAGCTAACCCCCTGAACCAACTTGACTCGAGCTTCACAAAACACAACATAGTCACCAAGGCAAAATCTTCACTCATATAACCATGATGTAATCTCTGAATCACTATCCTCTAGATCCAGGAGCGAATCTAAACCAACCATGAGGCACACACAAGTCTTAATCACCTTTCATTCTCTTACATAGTTCCCACCACTTAAGCTACCCAATCTGATCAATAAACAAGGTTTACTCACTAAGGAATATCCAATAGGTCTGTTTTCAAAGAAGAGATGATCACGTCACCATCATTCAATAACTGAAATCGTGGTACATAGCTGATACTTTGCCAATTTGCTCATAATTTCTTATTTAATTACCAACACAACTTAAAAACATACGTGGCTCATTGAAACCTAATATATTCACTATAATATAACATCTGAAATCGACAAATCAGATTCCAGCAAAACATCATCACTTTACTAATCCTTTCCTCATACTTTCAAAACTCTTACTAATATCAGAATTCCTCAGAAATTACAATGTCACTATATGAACCACTAAATTATAACTCTAATTTTTATCAAATGAGATATTATCGTCTATCTTAAGCCAATTCTAAGCATCCCATGTTAGAAAATTGGCCCTATCCAAGTCAATAACACTAATCCTATTGCTGATACTTCTTTTTCCATAAACTATCACTTATGAATCAAAGACCCTCAACCCATTCACAAACATCACATACCCTGCCTTAAGCCCTATTCACGGGAATGCCATTACATTTAAATAGTTAAAAATAATATTCACTCACATAAAATGATGAAGATCCACATGAATCACATACCTTAGTTTATCATGAATTATCTACTCGTTAGTCTCATCAAATTTATAATAACTAAGTATACTTAAGATCATATCCTGCCAAGAATAAGGTAGGATCAACACGTTCGATCTACTACTAAAGTCTCACTTGCTAGTATAGAAATGCTAATATGTTCAAGCAATCCAATCATATAGCAAGTCAAACTTAGAGATGATACTGATAGAATATAAGGAGTATATAGATGTAAGACCAAGAAAAGCAACCACAATTAGGTAACAAACTTAATCAATACGTATAATATCCATATCTAAAGCATTTGCCTCAAGTCTCCCTATAAAAGCATAGCACTGAGATCCGCTGGTCCCATGGGTCATCACCATATTTTTACATTTTTGGTGTACAGGAGCATCGCTCGCACCCCTACCTGGAGTGCGACCACCTCCACTACGCTGAACTCTATCATGAAACTACAATTGTTGAACTGAGTTGGGGTCCTTCTTGACCATGTGCAAGGCAATGCCAAACAAGATGTCATGGATCCCTATAAGTAAAACAAGATCTCCTGTGAATAAATTGCTATGAAGACCTTAACGAATTGATATGACTACCATGACCATCCTCGAATGTTGACAATAATACATGAATTGACCCTCTATACTGAGAAGAGTCATCTCTACTAGATGAATTTCTACCTCCAAATAGAGTACTTTCCAGACTTGAAGTCCCTCTTAAGGTCCCCAAACTCCTCATGAACCAGTCCGCCTCCTTGGAGGTTCTCAAAATGGACTAAATGAGGCTCCTTCATGAGCTAATCTAAAGATATAAGATCCGATAAAGAAAATCAAACCCCTCACAAATCTGCAAACTCTCTCAGCCCCAATAGGGATCAATGATTTGGCATGACAAGAAGTCTGACAAAATCATGCCTCAAACTCTGCAACGTATATGCTACCCTAGGTCAAGTTGTCAAATCGCGACCAAAACTCCTCCCAAACACTTCAAGAAATAAAATGGTCCTGAAAAGCACCTAAAAATACATCCCACTCTACTAGAGGGGATCCATCTGATAAAGCTTTCATGTATATCCTTCATAACTCCCTAGTGGCGCCTCTAAGCTGAAGAGCAACAAACCTAATATCTCGGGGATTAACTAGGCCCACGACCTCCAATATCTCATGGAGTAATGTCAAGAACTCATCGACATCCTCATTCTTACCATCTTGAAATTTGGGTGGTTTCATCTTCTAAAACCTCTCATAACTATACTGGTCATCAATTGTAAGAACAGTCTCGAGAGTAATCTATACCAGCGTAGGAACCAATGGTGGCGGGCTCACCTGATCATGAATAGTGGTCTCTGGACCATAAAAGTCTATCTATCTGCTCAAGTCTGCGAACATCTCGAGGTACCTTTAGTACTACCAATCTATACCATGCCTTAAAGAACATTCAAAACCCTCAATAAAGTATCCTGAAGTAATGATGCGACTGCATACTCAAAAGGAATTTGATCTTCTCTAACCTGGGGCTCAGGCTCGAGAGAGATACTCCTATCATAATCTTTGCTTGGTGCTACTCCTTTAGCTCGACCTTGACCCCTAGCTTGACTTCTAGCTTTGTCTCTACTTTTACCCTAAGTTGGGATCTCAGTAACAATTATAGGGGTTGCCTCCCTTCCTCCATCAGAAGCTAATTCTCTAGTCCTGACCATCTGCCAAAAGAACACACGACACTTAACACTAACACAAAAATCCACGTATGATTTAATTGAAGAAAGTAAAAGAGGATTTTCCCGACAATCTCCATAGTCTATCAAAGTTAAGCAACAAATGTCTCTGCATCGATCCTCAAAACTCCACTAGACTAGACTTGTACACATATAAGACCTATGAACCTGGGACTCTGATACTAAATTATTATGATCCAAAATTGAGCGTGATGACACTTGCCTTTAACCCACTGAGACAAGTCAATCTAAACAGGAGATAACAAAATAATATGGAAGGTAAAGTGAAAATACATTCTAAATATGAAATAATAAGCATAAGAAATAGGAACTAAAGTCTAAAACCATCCCAAGACTAGTGTCACATGTACAAGCTAATTGAAATGAAGAAAATTAGTACAAGTTCAAATATCATAGTGCTCAAATAGAACATAACATAAGGTAAGGAGCCTCGTGAGTCTAATAAAATATAGGCTGCTATCTCTCAAGAATCCAGAAGCTCAACCCAATAGGAAAGGAAAAGATCAGGAGGTACTGGGCTCAACACCTACACAAGTTTAGAAGCATGGGTGAGTACCAACTTAAACGGTACCTAACAAGAAGATCCAAACATAGGTAGAGAATAAGGAACATAAATACTCATACCAACCCAACCACATACCTCCAAAACTACAACCCTACATATAAGAAAAGCTAACATACACAACAACTGTTATATATATATATATATATATATATATACATACATATACACACACATACATACACACACCAGTATACAACACAACAATTGATAATTCTCAATGATTTACAAGTACAGAGTTAACTATCATATCACGCTTGAAATAGATGTTCACATTTTAAGCAGTGAATGAAATAAAATAGGATAGCGTGGAATGTAATAATATAATACAATATCAAATAATCATGGTACATGTCAGTCCTATAATGCACATCTACTGATTTAGTTAGACTAGAACCCATGGAGGACATATCTGTCCATGTACCTACCTTAGAGCGTGAGGTCCAACCTCTCAATAGTCAAGTATCCATTGCCATGGAGCATGTGGCCCGACCCTTTATAATCAAATATCTCTTGCCACGAATTGTGTGGTCCGATCCCTCAATAATCAAGTATTTATTGCCATGGAGCGTGTGGCCTAACCTCTACATATCATCAATATATCAAACCTGCCATGGAGCGTGTGGCCCGACCCTAAGTATACACATATAACCGTAACCATTTCCCTTCAGCATTCTTATCAATAGTGGAACTCAATTAATGTTTCATTTCATTTATCTCTTTCAAAATAAACATGAGACTATACAAATAGTCTACACATTTCATTTATTCAACATTCTAGTCAATCATTCTCATAATCTTTTCAATAGTAATATCATTATCATCAATCAAGTTCTTCAATGAAAGGGTCAACATCATTATTCAATTCATTTCATAATCTATATACCATCATCAAACAAGGCATTCCTCACAATGAGTAACATTTTAATCAAAATTCTTTCTTGATGTATTACCAATATAATTGTAGTCGTTTCACAATTTCACTTCAACATGCATTAATTTCAAGCAATCTCATAGTATTTCAATAATAGGATCATCATTTATTGAATCATTCAACGTTAACATCTTATAGTTTTTCAAGTTTTCAATAATTACTTCATCATCATAGTTCAAAATTACTCATCAATTAATCAATGTTTCACTAGCATTCTTTCAACAATTTCAACATAATGTCGGAATTAAACAACACTTGTCCAATATAACATTCAAGACTTTAATAGTTATTTTCATGATAACATGATCAATAATCAACAATGGGGTCAATATAAACAATTCATAATTTTCGACAATGGAAATCACGAAATTAGTTAATATTCTCAATTTAAGGATCATTAGCACCAACATAAATATACCAATTAGAGAGCCAAATCACATTTGTTATCACATAGTTATTTTTATTACCCCGATATATTCATTAGGTCACTTCATGATTAATTCATCTATTTTTGGACTACCCATTACTCCCCCAACACACAAAGAAGGAAGGTACAAGGTTCAATTACACTCAACAAGGTTTAAGAATTTGCTTGTCTCGATAAAGTCAAAATTAATCCAACAAGAGTGTTTTTCCCTTTCGATTTGAATTCAAATTACCAAAATCTAGTCAAAAATAGGTTCACAATCACAGTTCAAACTAATGACACAAAAATCATAAAATTCGAGAAAGAAAGGTAAAATGGTCTAAAAATTCGATACCAAAAATCGAGATCAAAATCTAGAAATTTTTAGTTGAAAATGTTCTTCATATAATTAGAAATCTATTGGTGAAAATACTTTCGAAAATGAAGCTTAAATGATCTCATAATCACCATATTTGTGAAAAATTCGATTTCATGAAAAATTCCCAATTACTTAATATGAAAACACCAAATTTGATATTAAAATTAAGAAATAATCAATGGGTAATGAAGAGAAAAGTTGTAAATATTTTTTCCATTGAATTCCCCTCGAAAAACCAAGTGAAATTGCCCCTTCTCGAGATTTTAAAGTCCAAAAATAATAAGAAAAATCTTAAATCCCAACTTTTTAGGAGCAGTTACTATTCAAAAAATTTACTCTTTGCGATTGCGGAGCTTAATGCCGTGAATGTGGAGATCAAGTCAGAATAACCTCCGCAAATACGACCAGAGCCCTTGCAAATGCGGTGGTCAACTGCTTAACCCTCCGTGATTACGGCCCTAGCACCGCTAATGCAGTACACAGGGGGTCGACGCTTTACAAACGCAAAGATAGGGTCCGCAACCATGAAGAAGATCACTCGCACTAGATATCAACAATTTCAATAAGGCACAAAATCATAGAATGTACCCTTGAAATTCGTTCAGAACCTCATACACAAATTATACATGCAATCCTACTAAATTTAACATTTTGAATTCAAAAGAATCGTCGAAAATTGAATCTGAGGTATCCTTGACCCAAAAGATGATAATCACAACTAAACTTATGCACTAAAAATACCAAAATACTTTTGGAACATCCATTAATTATGACAAAATACATTCCAGCACTAAAATTACCTCCAGGAACCAGTGGAACTATTAAAAATTCAATCTGAACACCTACATGCAAAATATTGACCAAAGTCAAACCTAAGTCGAACTTTAATACAATTTTCAACTTTGGACCTAAATTTCACAAAACAACTCCAAATCTAATTTCGATAATTCTGCTAGATCAATTTTCACATTCCAGAACTAATGGAATAGATGAAATTTCGATCTGAGACTCAAATCTCGAGATGACTCAAAAATTTAAAAATAGGCAACTTAAACATTCAAAACTCAATTCTTTAGGAAAAATCCAACTTTTTACAAGATTTACAAATGTCTATCTATTTTCAAAACCAATCAAATATGATTCGGGGCAGCTATCAGGAGGAATAAAATAGTAATTTTATCAAAATGCTAAAAATAACCATCAGGATCATTACAATAAGTATAAATTGGGCAACATATTACAATGTAGATACAAATCTTTGTAATTTTTGTTCTCATTTCTTCAATTCTCACAAATAATACATAAATGTTAAGATCGAGATTAAGATCCATATATATATATTATACAAGCACTTAGCTAAGGTCATTTGCTTGCACTTAATAAAGATCTTAATAATTGAGATTTCAATGTTAAGTCACTTTAAGATATGAATCTAGTTATTCAAATCTTATTCATCAAGAGTATTTATTTTATATTTTATACCTACTAATGTGTCTGAATAAATTTGAATCATAAGAATTATGAAAAAATATTAAATCATTAAACTATTTATTTATGAATTTCTACGAAGATAACTAATTCATCACTACTCCATCAATTTTCATGGCTAATCATTATCGTCGCCCACCATTATAAACTAGCTACCGCAACTCACAACTACCATCCTCAACTAGAGCATTATTATGTTAATTATCACAGTCAATGGTTATCACTATTTGCAGTTATCACCACTAGCTACTATTACAATCACTCGTTACTATGAAAATCTCACCTATCAATCATTACTATATATCGTCATTATTCACCATTGGTAATACCTATTTTTTAGTGAAAATGAGACTCGAAGGTCCCAAGCTTTATTAATAAAAATATGAATAAATATTTATAATACAAATATTAGTCATCACTATCATCAACTAAAATTATTAGGTGCCACCACCTCCATGGATCATTACTACAAACCACCATCACTTAGTCACTACCTATAACCACCAATAACCAACACATCCTCAATCAGTATCCATAACCGCCACTGACAAAAATTAATACAAACTGTCATCATTTAGTTTGTTAAAAATATTTTATAAATATAATATTAAATTAATATAGAATTTTATTTGGATCTTATATTTTAAAATTTTAAATAAAAATAATTTTTTGGAAGTTTAACTTTCCAAAAATATACATACCACATAAAATTACATCACGTATTTCAGTATATGATGTTATACATTGCAAAAATATTACACATAGTATCAATCTTGTATAAAATTATACATTCATATATAAAAGGTGTTTGTACATACATATAAGCAAAATCGAGTAACAAACTCAAAATATGGAATACATGGCATAAATATTTCTACCAATAAACATAAATCATAATTTCTCATAAATTTTACTGATGTAACATCTTAATATTTAGTAATTAAACCTGCAACTCTACTTCAATATATCTTTCATGTTCGGAATGTGTTTTAACCTCTTAAGAAATTTTAATAATAATTACTTCATCTTCGTTGAATAATTCAGCATGCAAAAGACAATTGACAGATATCGTGAATATGGAAAAGAAACGCGGATGAACAATAATACCTTTGAAGTGGAGCAAGAAATGGAGGTCAGATTTCTTAATTAATTATAATTACCATTACGTAGTGTTATTACTAGCACTTAAAATTTCCATTGATTAGTTGAATTGCATTTGTTGAGTTTATATCTCGATGAAAAATTAGTTTTAGTCCATAGAGTAAGGTGATAAATTTTGCATTAGTATTGTCATGACCCAAGCCTAGGGCTTAGGCATAACACAACGAATGGGAAATCCGAAGGTACCCCAAAAAATCATCTTAAGCATACATGGCACATCCTTGGTTGTGGAAGCAAAATTTAAATAACAAACACATATTTCTATGGGAAATGAGATTTTGGACTCAAACTATAGAAATGTCATAGGGAAGAGGATTAGCATGGATCACATAGCAAATAAAGTCTAAGAGGCGGGTAAGTATGACTCACTCTATGGGGGCAATATGGGACTTAGGACTTCTATCTCATCAATAACATACAACAAGCATAAGAAGGGAATAAGGGACTAAGAGAAATCTTCCATGATTACATAAGCATAATAAAAATCGAGCTCATAGCATACAAATTCATGTATCCAACAACACCTCTAATACAAATGAAATGGGAGCCAAGACATCTCCTAAGCTCACCGTCAAAGGATAAATATTCATAAATAGACAAATCTTAAATAAGCATGAAAGTAAATAACTATTGTCCCCGAAGTGGAGTACTCACCAAAAGAGATCTTCAACCGAATCGTGTAGCCACATGGAGGATGAGGATAAATAGTAGATTCGGTCTTTACATGGTTAGATCATGTAGGCAAAAGAGTATGTGTTAGTACTTGAAATGTACTAAGTATGTGGGGTGAAATGCAACAAAAAATATAAACCATAATTAAATAATATGTATAATCGTAGTTAACGGGTATAAGCTCAATATGTCATGAATGCTCAATGCCATAGTCAAAACATGAATGAGGAAACATCAAGTCACATAACATGTCATACATAGATGGGAAGAGACCGTAACCAACATGCAAGACCAAGCGAACTACTACTTGGAATCCCGATGCTCACTCCACACCAGACTAGGAGTGGTCTACTTTATCAAGGTAAACCAAACACTCACTTTACGGGAGCTACTCCATTCAAAAAGTGCCTTATAACCACCTTATGAGAACACCACTCTTTTCAATTAACATATGATGAGAACCTTACGGGAATATTTCAGTATTTAATTAACATGTGCTATATAGGAACACCACCCTTTTTGATCAATCATGCAACACAAACTATATAGATCCATTAACTAATTCACAAACCTATGGTGGCAACATAGTTATGGAATCAAGGTCCTCTTAGTGCTAGGTCACAATCCCAAGGAATACTCAAATCATACTTATAATCATAATATGCAAACCATCATAATATCGTAATATTTCATAGAGAAGCTCTTCAAAACCAAAGCTTCATAATATCAAAATAGAGCTTCATATCATTCATAATTTTCACAATATTCTCATATCTCATAGCATGCATAATAACCCTTCAAATTCATGATATTCATAATTTACATGTCTTGCCATAAGGCCTTCATTAACACAAGAAGCTTGGTACACAACTTTCACTAAACATGATGGGTATGCATATATACTCAAAATCATGCAAAAGTCAAGATTTTTGGACATGAGGAGTAAATAAAGTCATTTTCAAATCATTCAAAGTAACCCACCATAACCAAATAAAGCTTAGTTAGGGCTTTCTTAACCCTCATAAAAAGTCACAATTTCACATGGCTTTCCAATGCATAATAGTTCACAAATACACAATAGTATAAACTTCTCCATAATATCAACATATATAAGTGTTCATAATATTTCCATAAATATTCATTACTTGAAAATAGAATAAGATAGAAAAATGATTGGGATTAGTGGAGGTAAGGTCCCCAAAAATCAAAACTCACATACCTTGATGTGATTGGGAATGAAAATCTGATTTGGGAGTGTAGAAATTTTTAAATCCTAGTTTGGCATCTTCTCTTGAAAGCCTTGAAGAACTTGATAGTATTTTGGAGGAATTTGGGACTTGAAATATTTTAGAATGAATGGTAATGGGGTAGATTAGGGTTGTATAAGGCTGATAAGGAGTTATTTAGAGGATAAAACGGTGTAGTATAGACATATGATAATAGGAAATGTCACATTTCCCTCTTTAAAATCCTACTGAATAGGACCATGAGACCCCGGTTATGGGCAGTGATCCCATCTACGGGTCGTGAAAATGGGATTTTGTCTGGTAATATTTGGAACTCTCAGAAACCTTCTTTAAACCTCAACCTACGACCAAACTTACAACTCATAAGTCAAGGTACGGGTCATCTAGTATCTCGTACACTCAACTTCAGAAATTCACATTTTTACCAAGTTTGGCCCTCATTCCATGAGCACAAGATATGGACAGTGGGACCACTTATGACCTATAGACCCCTTTGTGAAAGTCACTAGTAATTAGAAAATTCTCAGAATTCATTTCTTAGGCACTTTTACACCTTTCAACATATAGGGCCTTACAATATCTCTCTCTTCGGAACATTCAACTTCAAATGTACTAAAGGCAAGCTCTAAGGAGTAGAATACATACATCATATGAAAAATGCATCATATACTTCATCAAAATATTTCAAACCAAACTTCGAATAACATTTAAAATGCAATCCTCAAAATCATATAAGCATGTATAGATGACATGAAAATGTCATGCAAGGATGGGGAGGTTCTCAAATAGGAAAAATTATAGTACTTCAAGCTTGATTAGAATGGAATAGAAAGGGGTATCACTTCTTCATATCGGCTTCGGCTTACTAAGTTGCACTCTCCACTTATTGGTTCCTTCAAAGGATTTTGACGAATGCTACACCTTTATTTATCAACCTTTTCACTTGTATATCCAAAAAGTTTAGCGAAACTTCCTCATAAGTCAAATTCTCTTCAATATTCACCATCTCTAAGGGCATAATAGAATTTGGGTCTCCAACACACTTCCTTAACATAGAGATATGAAAGACTGGATGAATCATACTCATCTCCATAGGCAACTCCAATTCGTATCCAACATTACCAACACACCTCAAGATCTGGTAAGGTCCTACATACCTAGGGCTTAACTTTTCCTTTTTACCAAATCGTACAACACCCTTCATGAGTGAGACCTTCAAATACAATCAATCATCAACACCAAACTCTAGTTCCCTTCTCCTCAGATTGGAGTAGAACTTTTGTCTACTTTGAGCCATCTTCACCCTCTCCCTTATCAATCTCACTTTCTCCAAAGCTTCTATAACCAAATTCGGACCTAACAAGGTCATCTCTCCCATTTCAAACCACCCAACCGGGGATCTACAATGCCTACCATATAGAGCCTCATACGGAGTCATTCCAATGCTAGAATGATAGCTATTGTTATAAGCAAACTCTATAAGTAGAAAATGTTCATCCCAACTACCTTTAAACTCCAAGACACAAGCCTAAGCATATCCCCAAGACTTTGAATAGTTCTTTTGGCTTGACCATCCATTTGGAGGTGAAAGGACATGCTAAGCTTATCTTTAGTACCAAGGCCTCTTTGGAAAGATCTCCAAATGTGTGATGTAAATTGAGCACCACAATCCGATATAATAGCCAATGGGACCTCATGCAATCTAACCAACTTATGAATATATAACTTGGCATAATGTTTGGTACTATGAGTCGTCTTAACCAGTAGGAAGTGAACCGACTTTTCATTCTATCAGCAATAACCCAAATAGAATCAAAGTGCTTTCTAGTCCTTGGCAACCCAACCATAAAATTCATGTTGATTTCTTCCCACTTTCAAGAAGGAATCTCTATATCTTGTACTAGGCCATCGGGTCTTTGATGTTCGACTTTGACTTGTTGGCAATTATGACAACCGTCTACAAATTTAGCAATATATATCTTCATACCACCCCCACCAATGCACTTCCTTCAAATCTCTATACATCTTTGTAGAACTGGGGTAAATAAAATAGGATGAATTATGAGCTTCATTCAAGATCAAGTTTCTCAAGCCATCAACTTCGAGCACACATAACCTACCTTAGTGTCTAAGGACACCATCTTTCCCTTGGGAAAAAACCTCCACCTTGCCATCCTTCACCAATGACTTCAATTCCACCAATGCGACGTAAAGGTCTTGTTTGAATTTGACCTCTTCAATCAAGGAAGACTTAGAGCCATCAACAACCACCACACCTCCATTTTTTTCCTCATCCAACCTAACTCTCAATCTAACCAATAAGTGAAATTCTTTTGCCAACTCCTTCTTACCATCATCAATATGAGCCACACTCTCCATGGACTCTCTACTTAGAGCATCGACCACAATATTAGCTTTGTCGGGATGATAATGCACAATCATGTCATACTCTTTATGGAGTCCCAACCACCTCCTTTGATTCAAATTAAGGTCTTTTTGGGTAAACACATATTGAAGACTCTTGTGGTTAGTGAACATATCAACATGAACCCTATATAAGTAGTGATGCCATATTTTCAAAGTGAATACCACGATCGCTAGTTCAAGGTCATGAGTGTGGTAATTACGCTCATGCACCTTTAGTTTCCTAGAAGTATAGGTAATGACCTTTCCACTTTGCATCAAAACACACCCCAAACCAATTCTTAAAGCATCACAATAAACCACAAACCCTTTTAACCCTTCCGATAGAGCCAAAATAGGAGCGGATGTAATCTTGCCTTTTAAAATTTGGAAACTCCTTTTACATTCATCGTTCCAAACAAACTTTACCTTTTTTTGTGTCAAATTTGTCAAAGGAGAAGCAATTGAAGAAAAACCCTCAACAAATCTCTTGTAGTACATCACCAAGCCCAAGAAACTCCTAATATCCATTAGAGTAAAGGGTCTCGGCCAATTACTCACCACCTCCATCTTTTTAGGATCCACTTTAATCCCTTAATCCGACACCACATGACCCAAGAATGCAACTTCCTTCAACCAAAATTCACATTTGTCAAACTTGGCAAACAATCTTTCTTCCCTCAATGTTTGCAACACTACCCTCAAATGTTTTATATACTCGTCTTCACTCGAGAATAAATAAAAATATCATCAATGTATACCACCATAAACATGTTGAGGTAGGGTTTAATGATCCTATTAATGAGATCCATAAATATCATCGGAGCATTAGTTAGGCCTCAGGATATCACTACAAACTCGAAATGCCTATATCTTGTTCGAAAGGCCATATTAGAAATATCACACTCCGTTATCTTCAATTGATAATACCTGGACCGAAGGTCAATCTTTGAGAAGTGACTAGCCCTTTGTAGTTGATCAAATAGGTCATGTATCCTTAACAAAGGAGACTTGTTCTTCATGGTAACCTTATTGAGTTGCCAGTAGTCGATACACATTCTAAGTGAGCCATACTTCTTCCTTATAAACAATACCGACACACCCTAAGGTGTCTTGCTAGGCCTAATAAACCCCTTCTCCAAGAGGTCTCTTAATTGATCTTTCAGCTCCTTCAACTCTGTCGGGGCCATACGGTAAGGATGAATAGAAATAGGTTGAGTATCGGGGAGGAGGTCTAAACAAAAATCTATCTCCCTTTCAGGAGGGACACCGGGAAGCTGATGTGTTGCTAAAATATAGTATTTTTTGTTCTTAAAACTTGGAATTTTATGTGTTCTTAATGTGATGTTAGTAGATTTAATGTGTTTTTATGTTGAGTTTGTAGGATTATTGGATTTGGTATATTTTTTGGCAAAATTCTACAAAACCTGAGTTTTTGGTGATTTCTAGAGAAGTCTTTAGGCCATGGATTATTTCATGAGTCGTAGGTTGATTCATGAGTCAAGTCCAGTGAAGGGCCAAGTTTCAAAAGTTACATCCACGAGTTATTAGAATAGTCGTAGAATTATTCACGGTTTATATGTGAGTTTGTAGGTTGAAGATTAGAAAATATGCTAAATGTTGAAGCGTTATAAGATAAGGTCACTTACGAGCCATAGATTTGATGATGGGTCGTGGATATTATCGTTCTTGGAGGGTCAAAATTTTGAAAGATTTTAGTAAAGTTGATAGATGAAACCCTCTAAAGGTCGTAAGTCATAATACAACCTGTATGAAGGTCTCGTAGGTTGGCAACAGTTTCTGAGGTTGCAGAGTATGAAGCCCAAGTACTAACCATGGTTTTAGATACGACCCATAAACCTGTCCGTTCGAGTTGTCGAATCCAACTTTTCTATTTCATTTTGGATTTATATTTTACTTATTATAAATAGGTTCTTTTTATGTTTTTTCCAAGGAAACATGAAGAGGAGGAGGACACAACAATGAGAGAGGCGCGAAGGGACGATAGAAACTAGTAGAGAGACTTGATAATTCATCTTTTGTGACTAACATTGAGATTATAACATTGTGATTTCTTGTGAAGATTCAGATAGCTTGTTCTTTAATTCATCATTGTAAGTGTTTACTTATGCTATTCTATAACATGATTTCTTCATCTACAATGATCATGCATAGCTAAATCCATACTAGGGTTATAGGAATCATGAAGAACCAACGAAGTAAAATTTCGATAATTTATACTTTTTGGAAAATTATGCCCTTCGATATGAATCCTTATTAATGGTTACCAACGTTAGAACTTGCCCAAATTCTTATCTACTGGATCAAAGTGGTAATGAATGGCAAAAAGGGATAGTTAATAGAATTTGATATGATCCCTCTCATCTAATCAACCTGAAATGATCACGGGATGGTTGTACTGGGACTAAAGGTAAGGGTTAGTAATATCACACTACAAGGATGGATCAAATCACGTAGTGAAATTTGCCTCTCGCCTAGATCAAAGGATTAAGTGAACTTAACTTACCACTCTGCATGCGTTGCACTAAATAAGATTATGATTATCTAGATATACTGAGTTAGGGAACGATGGGGAACGCAATACCCTAGTTACTTCTTCCATCAATTTCACATCACTTGGACTTGATCGATTGATCTAGTTTAGGTTTAATTTTTGCAGTTTACAAAACCCTCTCCTTTTGGGAAATAAGTAGATTAACTTGATCTAATTGCTCATAATTGTTCCGGGTCTAATCATATTCCTTGTGAAATTCAACTCTAACCTTTGTTAGGTACTACATTTTGATAGCGACCGCTTATCCACTAATTAGAGGTGTAATTTAGGCGACATCAAAATTTTAGCACCGTTGTCGAGAACAGTTTAGACTGGTTTAATTAGGGTGATTTGACAATTAATCCTTATTTTTTTATTTATGTTTTTTGTTATTTTTTCTTTCTTGCAGCATACAAGTGTAGTGTATGCCCAACGCTCATAGTCGAGGCACTCCCTTGACTCTGTTTGACCCAGAGATCCAGAAAATACTTCAAAGAATAGCCCAGGACAACATAAACAATGCTGCTAATCTAGCAGCCAATCTGAACAATAATAAACCACCATCACTTAAGGATGTGAATCCACCACCACAAGATCTTCAGGTCGCTGCTTATCAATGGAATCAATACAGGCTTGACCCTATGGTGGTGGATGTCATTGGAGTGATTGTGTTACCTCTTTTACCAGAGGATACTAAGTTTGTGGTGTCGAGTGGTTTATGCAGATTTGCAAAACTGAGGGTTGTTTATAGGCCTACCGTCAAAAGATCTACATAACTATCTACACAACGTCGTCTTCATGTGCAAGAGTATGATGGGAACTCAGAATCTGTCTATGGATGTTGTTGGGCTCCGTGTCTTCCCATTATCTCTTATGGGTGAAGCGACGGTATGGTTGTCTGAACTTCCATAAGGCTCTATCACAAGTTGAGCTGAAATGCAGAAAGCCTTTTTGGAGAGATTCTTTCTCAGGTCGAAGAAGCAGAAGTTGAAGGACAAGACTAACAACTTTGAGCAATTTCCTGGCAATTCTATCAGCACTACATGGGAAAGGCTTACTAAGTGCTTGAGGAGTATTCCTGATAACAAGATCATTGATGATGTATTGGTAAAAATCTTTTATCGGGCCTTAGATGATAATGGAAAAGCTATGGCCAACACCATAATAGGAGGCTCATTCTTGGATTGTACTTTTCTAGTTATAGCTGAACGATTGGAGAAGGTGGTGAAGACGTATCATACATGAGGCTCAAGAGACAAATCCACTACTAAAAGGTCTTTCGCAGTGACTACTAATCTAGAGCCAACTAAGATTAATGAAGATGTGATATAGGAGCTAGATCGGATCAATACTAATATGGGTTTGCTGATGAAGTAAACTCAAGAGAGAATTAATGTAGTGAGTCACCAGCAACCGCATGCACCCATGTATGAGGAGCCCTACTATGAGGAGGATTCATGCTTTGTGACTGATCAGATGGGGGGAGGGGGGTTTCCGGACCAACACCCAAGGGTCCAACAAGGACTATTGGTGCCAAGGTCAAAGGATTTAAGGTTTGAACTTTAATAGGGACAATGCTTTCAGGGATAACAATTGAGGAGGCTACTATGATAGGAATAGGATTTAAGACAGAGACGACGATTGGGGTCGTGGTGTAACTACCCAAAAATTTCTAAAACTTGTGATGTTTCTTAAGGACTGATTTGAGTCTATCTTGATTAGCCTTTTAGTTTCCCGAGTCTCTCTAGCATGACCTCCTTGGAAGAAATCGCATCGGTTAAGTTTTGCTCGACGTCTTGTGGAAGTGCTGATTTTAAAAGTCCATATCTCTTGGTACGGGATAAACTGTGTGGGTCATGACCTATCAAATTGAATATCTTTGAGTTATCTTCCCAACTCATTTGGTTTCACTCAATTCATAGTTTGGATGTGAAAGTTATGGCCTTTACGGTGGGACTGCCTGTGCATGGGAACAATTCTGGAAAAGGGGAGAGGATTGTTGGCTAAGGCACTGCCTCACGATGGGGTTCACGGGCCGTGTGGAGGCTCAAGACCCATGTAATGGTCTGTGTGAGTTCCAATGAGTAGTCAAGGCTCTAGGCCAAGACTCTGAGCCATGTAAGGCTCCACGGATCACCTCACGGTCCGTGTGGAGCCTCACGACTCGTGAGCCTGATTTGTGTGAATTCCAGTGAGCAACCAAGGCTCTGCGTCTAGGCTCTGAGCCAAGGGAGGCTCTATGGACCATCTTAAGGTCTGTGTGAAGCCTCACGGCTCGTGTTCCTGGCCGTGTGGTTGTGTGAGGAGAATTTGGCTAAGTATGAATTCTTCATGGGAAAAGTTGTTCCAAGTATGGTTTCATAGAAGGGGCTCACGGACCGTGTGGCCTCTCACGGTCCATGTAGTGACCGTATGGGTGATGTTTCAAATTTTCCTATCCCTTGTTAGATAAATGCTCGTCTTCAAGTGATACCTCACGGCAAGGCTCACAGACCGTGAGTCACTACACGGTCCATCCGTGTAGTACACTCCGTCAGTGACAGTTTCCAGTTTTCTTCCTCATTTCATTAATGGTTTAATTGTAATTTTTGACTAATCTTAAGGTCGTTTTAGCATTTTTAAACTCTCCTAAATCCCCTGATTTAGCCCTATTCATCTTTATTCAAATGAAATCCTCTCAATTTCTCTCAAATTACTCTCAAGGCTCCATTGAAGGCTAGGCTTGGAAATCAAGGAAAGCTCAATTATTCTTCAAATTCTTCTTGATTAATCAAGGTATGTGAGAATGATTCATGGTTCTTCTTTCAACTATGAAGACCCAAAACTTTTCTTCTTCAATTTTGATGAATTTTGCTCTCTTTGAAATTGGGTCTTTTAATTTATGAATGATTTAATTCAATTGAGATGTGGGTTGTACTTTAATGTTGATTTTAAGATGAATTAAAATCCTAATTGTTGCATTCCATTGATTTTATGAAGATTCAAAAATGCATGTCCCTTTGTTCTTCAACTCAAGCATGGATAGTATGAATTATGCTTCTAATTGTTGATTTCATTATGTTTTAAGTACGAATCTATTTTATTATGATGATTTAAATGTTGATATCAATTACCCATGTTATTCAATGATCATCCATGCATTGCATTCATGAGTAAGAAATGCTTGATTGATGAAACTCTTGTTAAGGGCTTAGCCCTCTTAATATGATATGACTTGATTTTGATAAGACATGAGAATTGACTAGAATGCGATCAAATCTTATCTTGATATGGCTCTATGAGAATCTTGGGTGTTTTACACCATATTGTTATGTTAGAATGAGCTACTACTATGCATTGATCTATGGATATGATTCTTGAAACTCTTATTTGTCTTTTGAGACTAATTATGAAAAGACTTGACATATGATATTAGGCTCTTTGCCCAACTTTGCATTGCTTTGACTTGAAGTATTGAAATCTCTGTTTTGAAAGCTTGTATATGTATATGTATTCTCGTGAGATGAGACGTAGTACCGAGGGATTGGAGTCGGGGTGGACTATCTCCAAGTGTCCATACTCTCTTCCGTCAAACCATGTGCCAACATGGGATATCTCCCAAGATGGGATTGACTTGTTATGTATCCTCTCTTTAGGGTTGACTTGGGATCTACCTGGCAAGTAGTCCAATTCCAAGTAGTAGCTCACTTGGTCTCTCTTGTTGTTAGTTGAGGTCACATCCCCGCTATGATATGTAGGTTTGCATTCATGCATCATGACATTTCATGGCATATTGTTACGATATTCTCCCCTTGCTTATATATATTCTTTTTATACGTATATGTGCCCTCGTCATCTAGCTTGTTAGTAGGTTCATGTTCATGTGCATGGCATGCCCGCATACTTAGTGCATTATATATGTTAACCCATACTCTTTGTCTACATGATCTAACCATGTAGGGACCGGAGACGACATTCATCCATCGTTGGATGCTTAGTTGCACACCTGGGCCATATCTTTCAATTGATAAGCAGCCAGTTCAACATTTTTTTCAGAACTCACACCCATAACATTCAACACCTTAGTGAGCTCATCGGCAATGTTTTGGGCATCCTCATTAGCTCTAGAATCAAAGAACTCCGGGGGATTCATTTGAGTGAAGTCTCTCACCCTAGAGGTTGGGGTGTTACCATGAGTAGGATTAGTCGGTTGGGCTTGATTAGTTACCACTTGAGCCAATTAGTCGGTTGGGCTTGATTAGTTACCACTTGAGCCAACATAGCAACCACATTTCAAAATTCAGCATGAGTCACTTGTTCCTCCATAGGTTCTTGAGGGGATTGTTCCTCATAAGTCGAGGCCTGTCTAAGGAGATGAGCTCTTCGTGGAGGCATTTTCTGAAAGAGCAACAAAAACACCAATAATTTAGGAAACCTTATAAAACAGCTCATGGCACGACATAAGAGACAATGAAATGACACAATTCCTATAACGTCATCATAGCCTCCCACTCATAAGTATGGCGCACATCACACCCATGAATAAGACTCTACTCGACGCAGCATGTTGGATTCTGAGGACCATTTATAAACCTAGTACTTTGATACCATCTTTGTCATGACCCGAGAGTAGGGCCTAGATGTGACATGAGGAATGAGAACCCGAAAGTCCTCAAACAAGCCATCTTAGCATCAATTTACATATCATTGGTTCAGAAGCGCGTAATTTAACAAGGAACACATAATTCTAAGGGATTTCGAAGCTTTAGACTCAAGCTATGGGGATGTCATTGGGAAGAGAATTTGCATGAATCACATAGCACATAACAATTACGTTCTAAGGGGCGGGTAAGTATGACTCAAGCTATGGGGGAAAGAAGGGACTTGGGACTTTCCACATAAGAACATTCTCATTAAAACATATCCTAATAGCATAAGCATAAGTATAAGCATAAGCATCTCTTCCATACATAATACATAACCAATTCATCTCAAGTAGTCACATAACATAATCATACGAGAGTCTTTATGATGTCCAACAATGCCTCTAGACTAGAATAGGGTTGGAACATAGGACTCACCACTGATGATATACCAAGATCCAAATCAACCGTCAAAAGGTAGATGTTGCCTCCGGCCCCTGCATGGTTAGATCATGTAGATAAAGAGTATGGGTTAGCACATATAATGCACTAAGTATGTGTGCATGCAATGCATATGAACATGATCAACCTATAGACCCGTACTAGATGACAAGGGCACATATATAGAAAGAAGGATATAAGAAAGAATATGATATCAATATGTCATGAAATTCATGATGCATGGATGTTTAGTTATATAAACATAAAGGGGATGGGACCTCAATCGAAATAAGACCAAGTGAGCTATATCTTGGAACTCTATCGTCTTCCCCACAACGGATAAAGAGGTGACCTACTTGCCAAAGGTAGATCCTTTCTTAACATCATCATCATATCATAAGAGGCATAAACATAACCCATGTTTTGCACATAGTTTGACGGAAAGGAGTATGGACCCTTGGAGATAGTCCATGACAACATTCAATCCCTCGGTGCTAAGCCATCATCCCACAAGAATACATACGCATATATATATACATGTTTTCAAAAAGAGGACAAGTAACTTGATATCATAACCATGCATAATTGAGCTTTAAAGCCAAAATCACTTTCTTTACTTTCATGCATACGTGACTAAAAAGTCAAAACATTCTTCATATCATACTTTCATGCATAAGAATAGCTCCATTCTTGTATAGGTATGAGAAAAGAGTATGGACCCTTGGAGATAGTCCACGCCGACTCTAGTCTCAATCCTATACACCTTTAAACATTCTCATATGGTGTAATCACCCATTCTTTTGCTCAAAGAGCCATAATATAGACATAGTGTGATAACAACTTAGTCATACCCATTCTTTGCTTGAAAACATAGTCATAAACATCTTTGGGACTTAGCCCACATCAAAAGCTTCATAAAATCCATCATCATGAATGCAAATGCCATAAATGATCAATGAATAACATGGGTAATGAAGATAAACATTTAAATCATCATAATAAAATAGATTCATAATTAAATCATAATGAAATCAATAATTAAATCATAATTCATACTACCCATGCTTGAATTGAAGAATTAAAGGGACATGCATAATTGAATCTTCATAGCTCAATGTAAATCATGATAATTGAACTTAAATCACTTTAAAATCATGTAATAAGTACAGTCCATACTTCAATTTAATTAAATCAACACTAATTTAAAAGATCCAAATTCAAAGTAAGCATAATTTCATAAATTCAATTGAAGAAAATAATTTTGGGGCTTCATGGTTGAAAGGAGCCATGAATAAATTCCCACATACCTTGATTACCAATAAGCTTTAGAGAGAAGAGAAATTGAAGAAGAAAGCTTCCTTGAATGTCAATCCCAACCTTCAACCCACACTTGGAAGAGAGCCTTGGAAGAGAGTATTTGAAAATAATTCTAAGTGTTTGAGAGAATTTGAATTGTATGAGAGTGTATAGGCTAACTTTAGGGGTTTAGGAGGGCTTAGGAAGTCTAAAACGTCCTTAAGAATAACAAAAATTACAATTAAACCATTGATGAAACGAGTAAGAAAAACTGGAAACATCACCTTCAGGGACAACTACACGGACCGTGTAGTGACTCATGGTCCATGAACCCCACCGTGAGGCTACACTTAGAAAGATCCTCATCGACGAAAGTCCAAGACGGCAAATTCCATACTTCGAAAAATTTCACTCCCGCAACCATACAGACAACTTCACAAGCCGTGAGGCTTCACACGGACCATGAGGTGGTCCGTGGAGCCTCACTTGGTCCAGGGCCTTGGCTAGCATCCTTACACGGACTGGTTCACGGGCCATAAGGCCTCACACAGTCCATGAACCTCCATTTGTCAATGACGTGATTTCCGGAACGCTAACCTTATACATAGAACCAATCCTTGAGTCAAAGCCATCCCGAAACACCTTACCACGCTTCGTGAGAGGTCACACGGACCACTTCACGGACCATGAAGTGGCACACGGTCCGTGAAGGTCTCCATGAGGCAGTGCCTTAACCAAATTCCAGAAACGGATCCCTGTGCAGGAAGTCTCACCAAAACGGCCATAACATCTTCATCCGAACTTCGAATCAAGTGAAATCAAGTGCGTTGGAAAGATAACTCAAAGAGATTTAATTTAATGGGTCATGGCCCTCCCAGTTATTCCCGTTCTAAGAGATATGGTCATTTAAAGTCAGTACTCCCACAAGACGTCAAGCAAAACTTAACCAATGCGATTTCTTCGAATACAGTCATCAAAGAGGGACTCATGAAGCTCATTAACTAACCTTGGTAGGTTCAAATCAGGTCTTAGTCAACTTCACAAGGTTAAAAAATTTCCGGGTTGTTACACTTATCAAAGTATTCTTGTAATTTCTGATACATACTTCTAACAGACCATCTGGATATTGTATATACTATCTCCAATGCTATACTAGCCTCTATGAAGTACTTTTTTGCTTTAAGTGTCTTCTAAATTACCCAAGATTCCTATTTTGGCTCAACTACCTATACACTTCTATCCTTCACATAGCAGACATGTACTTATTTAATCCATAATGCATCATTTGTTTACACAAATTTCACAAAAGTTTACTAATTGCAATTTTGTTCCATGACACTATATCAATTATATTTAGTCCACCAGCTGACTATGGTTGGCATAACCTATTACATGCTACAAGTTCTCTCTTTGTTATTTTATCTTTTCTGTGGACAGGAACCATTTACAGATTTGTTCAATTAATTTTGATATCTTCTTTGGCAATATGAAAATTTGGGATCAATATGTTTGCATTGATATCATCACACGCTTTATCAGTTGAGCTTTTCTTGCATATGAAAGAAATTTTACTGTCCATGAAGTGATCCTTCTAAGCATTTTTTTCAGCAGGGGTTCACATTGGGCAATGGATAATCTCTTCGTACTCAAATGTACTCCAAGATATCTGAAAGATAGTTCTGCTCTATTTTAAATCCTATATATGTTCTTATTTGTTCTTGAACATTACCAGGTACACATCCAAAATATATAAAACTTTTGTTGGGATTTGCTATTAATCCTAAAGCCTTTGAAAACTCCAGGAAAGTGTCATATAATATCTAGACAGAACTGGCATCACTTCTGTTGAACAATAACAAATCATTTAGCAAATCCCATTTGCACTATATTAACCTTAGAGCATTTGAAACGATAGTTGAAGGCTTTTTCCCCTTTAGATTTTTCAACAGTCTTCTCAAATACTCCATTCTTAGTACAAACAAGTATGGTGACAATAAAAGTAGGAATACCATTAATCTGAATAGAGTAGGATACTGATGCATTCTAGAATCCACTAAATAAATTTTCCTTGGAAGCTTAACAATCTCAAGATTTATTTTGCCATTCAATAAAATAATAGGCCTTCTACATGTAAATCTTCATCATAATTTTAGGAGATATATCTTTTCCTGCATATCCTTTCACTAGTTCATGGTTGAGCAAACTGTTATCTACAATAATCCTCCCGGGTAAAAAGGCTGCTTGACTAGCATCAATCCGTTTATCAATCACAACTTAAATTCTTGTGATTAAGATTTTAGAGAGAATTTGTATAATATTGCGCAGGATGATATTGGTCTATACTTTTTCATATATTAAGGATGTTTTACTTTTGAAATCAGAGTGATAAGAGTACAATTTATGGCTCTACACATTATTCTAGTATCAAAGAAATTTACCACAACCTTCGGAATCTCCTTACCTATTATAGGCCATGATTTCTTATAAAATAAAGCATTGAATCCATCATTACCTGGTGCCTTATTATCCTGAATAGTCATCAAAGCATTGTGTACTTCTTCTGCAGTAACCTTTTCAATCAATAGTAATTTTTTCTATGTATTTAAAGTGTTTCTCAATTTCATGATCTAAGGTTGGACCGAAGATAGTTGACTTGTTGTACCCAGTAATGCTTTATAGAAACTCACTATCTCTTTTTGTATGCCATTAGCATCCTATCTCAACATTCCATTTGTATCTATTATTTGTGTAATGTGATTTTAGGCTTGTCTCTCTTTGTACATGCATGAAAATAACTAATATTCAAGTCACCTTCTTTTAACCACAATACTCTAGCTTTTTGTTTGGCAACACTTTCTTCTATGTTCCTCTATTTCTCAATTTGTGTTTTCAATTTCTTTTTTATTTGATATTGCTCCACTTGATTATCCTTATGAATTCACCTCATATATTCATGCAAATCCTTAAATTGGTTCCTGATCATATTTACTTTATTTTGGATCCCTTGAAAATCATGTTTGTTTAATCCTCTCATAGATTGTTTCAACCTTTCAACTTTTCTCCACACCTCTTTCATAGAGTTATCTATCCTTCGTGATACTCAATTGGTCTCCACTGCCTTCATGAATTCATGATGATCAGCCAGGTAATTAGAAAACCTAAATGGTTTTGGCTTAGTGTTTCCTTCTACTTCTACTGTGACACATGAAGGACTGTGATTTGAAAATCGAGGATCAAGTATTTTGCACTGTAAATGGGTCCATGATTACAGCCACATAGAATTTAGTAGGGTCTTATCTATTTTGTTGTAAGTGTGTCAATTAGTCTAGGTATAGTTCCCACCCTCTGTTCTCATCTCTATTAATCTAATATCCAACAAACATTGCTTGAAGTCTTTTAATTCTGTCTCCTGAACTTGTGACCCCACTAACCTGTTCTCAGTATGCAGTATCACATTGAAATTACCTATTACTAGACAAGGATTTTTGCATCTCATATTTTCCTGGTTCAGCTCATACCATATGTCTTCCCTATCTATATATGTGTAGTCGATAAATCATACTTAGCTCAAAAGACATGCCTCTGCTCCTCACCTTTACTAAGCCATTAATCATTTGTCTATATGTACCTAAGAGTTGGTATTCCATTACAGTTGGGTTCCATAATATCCAAATTCTTTCCCCTGGTATATCCCCATAGTTGTTATGCCATACTCAGTTTTTTGCTATCTTCTGATCAACTTAAGCAACATTATTCTCTTTAACTCTAGTTTCTATAATAGCTATTATTCCTACTCTATTTTTTTTGTAAAAATACCTTCAATTCCTAGTGCTTATACATTTTATTGAGCCCCCTAACATTTCATGCTACTACATTTATCAATTATTATTTTTTTGATCAGGACAACTTCCTCCTCTTATATCCCCATTCCCCACTGCCCTGGCCAGTTTCATGCATAGTGAAATACTTACCCTCCTCTAATGTTTTAAAACTAGTTGTTATTCTAATCTGCCTCATCTCTTCTTCATCACTATGGATGACTTTGGTTGCTGATTTCCCTTTTGCATTGTTCCATCTCTCTTCATCTGCATTCCTCTAACAAGCTACTGTGTTGAATCTGGTTATCTGCATTTTCAATGGGTCAAACACCTTGTGGTTTTCACTATTTCTTCTGAATAATTTTACAATTATTTTCCCTTGGTATTTATTTCCTTCTCTATTCTTCTACTCTTTTTGTTATTGTTCATTACAATAATGCTCTACCATACAACACTCAGGGTAATATTTTGGTTCCCAGTCATATTTCAACTTCTGTTGCATCATACCTTCTTCTGGATTCAGAATCTCTATATGTCTTGGTAGTAGTTTGGTGATATCCATTTCTATGAGCAATCTGACATACAGTATTCTCCCTAATCTTAAAGTGCACTCATCAGCATGCAATGACTTCCCTAATGCACTACCGATTTTATTTAATGCAAATAAACCCCAATAGTCCAAAGGTAAATTTGGAAATTGCACTCATAGAGAAATAGTCCTTTAAACCTCTTTATTAAAATCAACTCAGCAGTCCATCCCTTCTATATAATAGGTCAATCATTGAATATGTATGGGCTATTACATAAAATGACATTATTATCCTATATGCTATTCAGCTTCACAACAAAAAATCCATCATTATATAGGTACACCTTAGGTTTCAACCATAAATTCTATTTTGCAGCAATAAAACTCATAATAGCTCCAATTGATGGTGTGTTACCTATCACATGAAGGATGATAACATTGCTCCATATTTGACTTTTGATATCAACATCTTCCTCATTGAGTTTCACCATTGGTTTCCCTTCTTGTAGCACTGGAGTAACGTAGTTCAATTCCATTCCCTTCACTCCCATATTTATAGCCTAAAATAATTTTCATGCCTTCTACTTTGTTTCCACCTGTTCTTCATGTCATATTTCTATTGTATTTTTGACCCTTTTTAGATTTGAATCTACTCTTGTAGCCACAATTTTTGAAAATTCCTCTTCACTAGGTTGTGTTGTTAATGACCGTGAACCTGATCATACTGTTATCTTCCTTTTTTTCAGATTCAATTCAAGTGGTGTTACTATTTAATTGGTTTCTCCAAATTCCCCCGGAATTGGTGTCTTCAATTTCGATTGGGTTGTTTGCATTGCTTCTTTGATCATGATCTTGCTCGCTACCTGATCCTTGTTCTTCCGTGATATTTCCATGACCAAAAAGTGCACGATAACTAGCCTTGTTTATTGTGTGGCTAGAGAGCTATAAATGATAAAAAATTTCTTAGGCTCAACTGTCTTATCTTTACACTTCTTTATTACCCTTCAAGATTTTAATCCATATTGTTGATCTAGGATTTTGTCTAAATATATTGATATGCAATTCGTACAAGTTAGGCCAACTCAATTATAAGACTATTAAAGTAAAGATTTTTGGCCCCAATATGTATGTATATATGTATAATGTATGTATGTATGTGTGTATGTTAACTTTGAAAAGAAATTTTAGGATAGAAAATGTAGTAACTTTTATCTATTTAATGTGCGATCGTTATGATATTTGAAAAATAGAATAATTTTTAGGTAATTGTGGTATTGTCCTTTCTTGCGTGATTGCCTTATTTATATCCTCACAATTTATATGAAGCTATATTATTGTTCCAAACTATATTTATCTTTTTCTTTCATTTTCACTATTTTTATTCTCTTAGTATTGGAAATTCTGAAGTCTCTCAAACAGTTAAACTTTCTGCATCTGTTGTTGTATGTTTGCAAAAAGATTAAATTTATTTTTGGTGTTTTCTTCAAAGTTTAAGCACCGCAATAAGTCAACACTATTTCAATATCATCATATCAAATTTCTCAAATTTTTGAGCCAGTTTAAATATTCGAACATTATATTATATTTTATTATTTATATTCTTACTTTATATGGTTTATATATATTCTACTCTTTTCAAACCAAGTAGGATTACACTGAATATTCTATTATTATTTAATTATATTTATATAAATCAACGAAAATAAAGGTCTCCATCTGAAGTTCAATTTTAAGGCTAAATCTTGTTGAGACAATCCTGCAAAGAGTAATTTGTTTACATCTAAAATAATGTCATGAAATTTGCCAACTATATTTCCTCATTTATTGCTTCTCATCATCTATTGCTGGATTTATCCCATAACTGATTTCATGGTTTGCAGCAATTGAAGGAAGAAACAGCAAACATTGCAAAGAAGATAGAGATCCTTGAAATTTCCAAACGGTATTGTCTTATATATATAGCACACAGTTACGGTTTTCAGTTTCAATGCAGTCTCTTTTTAAACGAATTGAATTTCAACGTTTAGGAAGCTTTTGGGGCAAGGTATAGGATCATGTTCAATGAATGAACTTCAAGACATCGACAACCAGCTGGAGAGAAGCTTGAAGAACATCAGGACCAGAAAGGTACTAATTAATTATTACTCCCCCGTTTTTTTTAAAAAAAAAGAGATATTTTCTTTTTCTAGTCTATTAAAAAAGAATGATATTCTTTTTTTTTTGACAATATTTTAATTTCAACTTTTCATGTGACATATTTAATGCAGCAAGATTAAACAATCATTTTGTACATTTGATATTACTTTAATTTATAATCATAAAATCAAAAATCTTCTTTATTTTCTTAAATTTCATGCCAAATCAAACTAGGTAATTCTTTTTTAAACAGAGAAAGTATATGTAATTGACCTTAAGATGTTTGTAAATTTTAATTCATTGGTTACCAATTCTTGTGTTGGTTATTTTCTAGTCTCAGTTATTCAAGGAAGAAATACAAAGGCTAAAAGACAGGGTATGATGTACAACTTCAATGCAATTTTATTAATACCTGCTAATTTAATTTCATTCAACTAGCATGCACCGCACCCTTTTTGTTTTCCTCTTGTGCAGGAGAAACTATTGCTTGAAGAAAATGCAGGGTTATATGAAAAGGTGAACTCTCCCATAAATCTTCCTTTTTGATTGGAATAATTATAGTACTTTCTTCGATTTGTAAGTCTACTTTCATTTTAGTCTGATCCAAAAAGAATGGGTATTTTTGTTGATAACTTCTTAGTTCTCATTTTCCATATGACATGTTTAAGATTACAAGACAAAAGGACATTTTTGTATATTCTACAAGATTCAAAAACCTTCTTAAACTCAAGTCAAAACTAGCCATAACCAAATATATTAAAATGTCTAGTCGTCATAGCTCATGTTCGTAAGACTCATGTTATCCATTCAATATTTCCCCTTTCCCTAACTAGTATTTATATACTGAAGTGTTGCTCGGACTTCTTAAAATATCAATTGATATATTATATTTTTGAAAAGAAGTGCATTTTTAATGATTCGATTTATAGGATAATATTTGCTACATATCATTTCAACATACAGAATCACTTCTTTTGGCTTTCCTTCAAAGCTTGATTAAAGCATACACTGTGAAAGTGCAGTTCAAGCGCTGAGAGTAAACTGTACAACTATGACAGACAATTATGCTCAAGAAAATTTAAACCCAATAAAGCAAAAACCTGTTTACCGCATGCGCATAAATCGATTCTCCCCCTTCCCCTACCCCAATTTCTTGGGTTAACAAACATAAACTCTTCAACTACATGTTCTTTTGTTGAAAAGTCTTATGAATCATGATGTTGCTAGTGTGGACTAAGGACAAGGCCAGCAGCATTAGAACTACCAGTTGATGTACCACGACCAGCCCAACAGAAAGAAAAGGACAAGTGTAGCCGTAATTCAGAGGTGGAGACTGATTTGTATATTGGACTTCCTGACATTCGTTGGTCGTAGCAATTCTGGAAATTAAATATGGAAGATAGAAGACCTCTTCCAAGTTAGTTATACTTGAGAATTTTCTTGTCAGTATAGAGTAATGACATGTATAAGGGCATGCATAGTATATTCAACGAATAAGATATGCCAATACGAGTGCAAAATCTCAGCTTCTATCTTTACTATTTCTGTGTACACCGGTTGTAAAGAAACCTAAATTATTGCATAATAAGTAATACATTTTCTCCTCACTTCAATTTATTAGTTGTAAGAACTGATAAATATACTATGAGTTCATATTTGGAATTTAGTTGAGTTCGTTGTCTCATTGCTTTAGCTGGGGGATAAGGTACCATGGTCCGGATGATATAGAAGTCAATTCATCAAGGATTCTTTCTCTTTTGTAAAGGAAGAGCTCACAGTTCAGGTGATGAAAATTTTCAATATATACTGGAAAGTAACGTTGTTTAACGCCTTGAATAGAACTGTGATAATATTGGTACCTAATGTTGATCATGAAGACACTGTGGGTGCTTCTAGACCAATAGCTTATTGCAATATATAATACATGCTATAAAGTCTTCTTTAAGATGCTGTATACTAGATTGATATAGGTAATCAAGGTGCATTTTTCTAATGATCCTGAAAGTTTTTTTTTGGCATTTTCAAGAAAATTACCATTTTATCCCTCTCGATAGTTGCTTCAAGTCCTATTTGATTGGTTGTAAAAATGAATTTTTGAAAATTCTGTGGAAAGTTATGATTTTGCTAAAGAATTGAGTTTTAAAAGCTTTAAGTTGTTTGATTTTTAATTTTAGAGTATTTGGAGTTTTGAGCCCCGAAATGAAATTATGTCAGTTTCATTATGTCTGGAATGTTCACTACTAAAAAAGGCTTAAATTGTGGGAGTTTAATAGTCGGGGTTAGCTACAACCCCCAAAATTACATTAAATAAAGGGGGTTTAGTAACTTGCCAGAAAATAAAACTAAATAGTGGGGGCTTACAACCTCCGTCATTTGAGAAGAGAAAAATCAAAGAAATAGTGGGGGTTTAAAACATCCGCCATCTGAAAATATAAGTTATT
>JBCEWC010002059.1:0-36615 GCA_038996855.1 Solanum aculeatissimum
AGCCATGGCATGGGACATTGTGATCACAAGTCAAAAACATTACATGAACATGAGTTTCAATCAAGAGTTTCCATTATTGGTTCCATAGGAACAAAATCACATGCACATGTCATGAATGAATGTCAAAGATCATGGGTAATGGAATCGAGACTTTATTTCACAATTTGAAAGACAATAGATCATAAAACATGTAGAAGTCCGTGAATAAACCATAATGCAAGATACCCATGCATATTTAAATCATGAAATTGAACATGCAAGTTGAACAATTAGGGTTCATAAATCATCCATGAAATCAAGTGTAAAACCATATTTAAATCACCTAAAATCTATAGCACTCAAGTCCCAACACTAATTTACAACAATATTGGAATAACCCATAACTAATTGGAAAACTAAAAATTAATTTAAAAGGGTTAGGGTTCTTAGGATCTTCAAGGATGAAAGACGATCCTTAAATCAAGTCCCACATACCTTAATTTTACCAAAAGAATTGCAAAGTCAAGCTTGGTCGAAGTTGTCTTCCCCAATTTCTTTAAGTTTTTTCAATGGAGGCTAGAGGGTTTTTGAAAAAGTTGAGAATGAAGAGTGGAGGCTTGATAATGGATGAAATATGTTGGGGTATTGATTTAAGGGTTTGGAAGACTTTAAGAGGTCTAAAAAGGGCCTAGGGATCAACCAAATTACAAAAATACCATCAATAAGTCATATTTTTGACTGAACACAGTGCCAAACGGAACCCCAAACGACTGCTACCGTGCCCGTGATACTGTTCACGAGTCGTGCAACCTTCCATCAAATATGCCTTTGCTGAATTTCCACCTCCGAGCCAAAACGAGCTTACTGGAACACTTCACGGCACTGTTCACGGGCCGTCAACTGTCTCACGGACGGTTTGATGGTCCGTGAGTATAGACTTGCAAATTTCTAGTTTCGGGCAGTCTCACAAAAATGATCATAACTCGCTCATCCTAGCTTCGAATTGAGTGAAACCAGTTGCTTTGTGAAGCTGACTCAAGGAGATTTCATTTGATATAAAGTGGCCCACCCAGTAAATCGTGTGCTAAAATTTATGGAATCTCAAAGTTGCAGTAGTCTTAACGGAGGCCACAAAACTGTCCCAAAAATAACGTTCTTGACTTAAATCACTTACGTCAAATCCTTGGCAACCTTCGATCTTGACAATACTACCATGAACCTAGGTCAATCCTCTTGCCATGTGAACCTTGCCTTAGGCATTTAAACCAAACACGTCTTGACCAAGCTTCTGCCCAACTTGACGGACCACCAAATGGTCCGTTTGAGGTCTCACGGACCGTGGGTGTGGTCCGTGGACCTTAACATAGATTTCGGGGTAGGTCCTGGACACCCCATTCTCTATGGACCATTTGACGGAACCCCACATGGACCGTGCAATGTCTCACGGTCCGTTTCACATGCCTTGGGCCATTTTCAGGGCCTATCTCCAATGTCTTCCGAATTTCAGCCAGTCCTACTCTTTTGGCCATACCTTCTTCATACGACCTTGGAATTGAGTGAGAAAAGTTGCATTATAAAGATAATTGAAAGAGCTTAAATTGGATATGAATTAGAACACATGTTTCTACCCACACCAAAAGTTATGATTCTGTGAAGCTCACTATCCAAACGACCTCTGTAGGTCCCAAAATGATCTGTTTTGCGTTCGGCTACTTAGACTCAACTCGTGGCCACCAAATTTCAACCACGACTATTATAAAACCATACAAAACCAACCATAAGAGGTTTCGAAAATTTTTGGGTCGTTGCACAATATGTATGATCACAATCATCTCATAGTATCAATATCAACTCCATATATATTGCAGGGGCATTAGTCAAACCAAAGGACATAACAAGAAGCTCATAATGGCCATACCTGGTCTCAAAAACTATCTTGAGAATATCTAATGATCGAATCTAAAACTTATGATACCCAGACCTCAAGTTAATCTTAGAAACTAATACAAGTCACTGACGTTGGTTAAATAGATCATCAATGTGAGAGATAGGGTATTTGTTCTTGACAGTCACTTTGTTCAACTATCTATAATGAATAGACATCCTCATGCATCCATCCTTATTTTTAACTAATAAAATTGGGGCACCCCAAGGTGAAACACTGGGCTAATAAAGATCTTGCTCAACAGATCCTGAAGCTGCTCTTTTAGCTCTTTCAAATCAGTTGGAGTCATCTGATAGAGAGTGATAGAAGTGGGCTTAGTGCCCGACTCAAGTTCAATAGCAAAATTAATGTCTTATCAGGAGGGACTCCTGAAAAATTAGTAGTAAATACATCTGAGAACTTGTAAACCACAGAATATACTCCATAGAAGGTGACTTGACAATAATATTATGCATAAAAGTTAACTAACCTAAACATCCTCGATAAATCAACTTTTGAGCCCTTATCTAAGATATCACTTTACTAGGATAGGAACCTTTGAACCCGTCCACTCAATCCTTGGTCTAACTTGCATGGCTAAGGTAACAATCTTGGCATAACAATCAAGAATAGTACGATAAGGAGATAGCATATCCATACCCAGAATAACATCAAAATATACCATATCCAATATAATCAAGTCTATCCAAGTCTCATAGTCCACCTCCATATTATGCAAGGAGACATTGCTTTTGCTAATTCGAATTGAAGGGTGATATAAAATTGGTCTATTTCCGGCATCATATCCACAGTTCCAAAGTAACAAGACAGGATCGGTACACCCGATCCACTACTAATGGTTCTCCTATTGGGGTTGAAATATGAACATACACATATATGGAATTATAAGGTAATTCAAACCCCAAGGAAAAATAAGCAGACATATAAGAATAAGTAGAGTTAGGATAAAATAAGATATATTTAGGGTGACGACAAACTGGAATAATACCTTTGATTATAGCATCGGAGGCCTCAGCCTCGGGTCTACCTAGGAAGGCATAGCAATGGGCACCATGAACTCCACCCGTAGAAGATGATCCCCTACCACCTGACTGAGTGAAAGTATCACCTTCTCCTCTACCTCAAGTACGTCTACCTTTATCAACCTGACCTCTACCCTGACCCTTAGTTTGTGGGGCTAAATCTCTAGCTAGTGGTGAAGATCTCTAATCGGTGATATGGAGTATGTTTGTTGAGGCCCAGAATGGTTTTTCCTAGGGAACTATTGCATCAAAATTTTAGGAGATCTATACCCATAAAAAGATCTCGGGGTCAACTACTATTATGATGAAGCAGAAGGGATGATATAGTCTCCTCGACCTATAGGTCTTTGCTGGGAACCAGATAAACTCTGTTCGGAACTGTAGGAATCATGGGGACCTCATCCTGCCTCTGAAGATGGAAAGGCTGCATGAACCCTATGATGCTGAAATGAACTACCTCCTCTGACCATACCTCTGCCCCTTGATGGAGTACTCGAATATTTTCCTGAAGTACAGACCCATCTAGGGTCCCCAAACTCTTTATTCTGCATCAATTATACCTCCTTAACATTACTAACCACCAACTAAAAGGAAGCTCTATCCCTAGCTACCACAAATATCGACTGTCTGATAGAATATACTAGCCCTCTCACAAACTGAAAAACTTTCTTCGCCTTGGTTTGAAGTATAACTATAGCATGATGGGCCAACTGGCATAAATGAACCTCATACTCTAAAATTGTCATGGCTCCCTGACGCAAACTCTCAAATCTCAATCATGTATTTTCGCGAACACTCCAAGGCACAAACTGATCATAAAAGAAATCAGAAAACGTCTCCTAAGTCATCTGAAATAACCCAACTGGAAGGGATCCTGTATATGTCCTCCATCAATCCTTGGCTGGCCCACAGTGCTGGAGGGTGACATATCTCACACCTTGTATATGTGCTAGTTTATGGTCTCTAGTAACTCTATACAAGTGGTCAGAAACTCATGTGTATCCTCTATTCTCCCACCCTAAAACTATGATGGGTCCATCTTTTAGAATCTCTCATACCTCCGTTGCTCATCATCACTCAAGGAAAGTACTAGTGGAACCTCAATAATCGGGACTGCTAGTGGCTGCTCCACCTGAACCTGGTCCTCGGAGGCATGATACTAATCCTAATGTTGAACCTCAACTTGAGTCTATGAAGTACCATAAGTGTCAGCTGGGCTACTTCACTGCCCCAAAGTCTCCAACACACTTGAAATTCTCAATAATGTATCTTGAAGTAACGGTGTTACAGTAAACTCATGTGGAACCTGCACCTACCTAGGATCCAAAGTTGGCTTGGTGGAGATACCCCGATCATAATCTCTTGTCGATGCGACTCCTCATACCCAACTTTTAGCTCGCCCTCTAACACGACCCTTATACCTAGTTGGTGTCTCAATAGCAACATATGGGGTGACCTCTCCTCATCATGAAACAGCAGTAGCTTTGGTCTTCACTATCTGTAAAAGGACACAGGAACACACAACATTTTAAAAAGTCATGCAAAAATAAATAATACTAAAGCAAAAGATAATTTCTAAACAGTCCTTATAGCCTCTGAAGGATAAGAAATGAACGTCTCTATTTTGATTCTCAAGAATCTACTAGACTAGGATCGTACACATTTGAGACCTATGAACCTGGGGCTATGATATCAACTTTTCATTACCCAAACTTACCTAACCCACCAAGGCAAGTCATCCCAAAACTCAACAACTTAACAAAATAGTAAAAGAAGAAGTCTAATAAAATATATAAATACGGAAGAAAACTAATACAACCAACCCAAGAACTAGTGTCACATGTACAAGACTCTATGTATCAAATACTCAAATAAAATATAAGTCATAATGACTAGTCTTCAAATATAACCAAAAACATAGATTGGGATCCTTGAAGGCTTGTTGGAGACATAAACAGCTACCTCAAAAGTAATCCTGAAGCTCGATCCAAAAAATAGAAGTCTACAGGATGGACCAGGATCAAAACCAACAAAAATATACCAAGGGGAATGAGCACCAAACTACAGGGTACTCAGCGAAATGAAACTAACCTAGAGTAAAGTAATAAAGAACACAAGTAAATCTTTAAATCTCAACTACAATCTGCCGAACTACAACTCTGCACTCAAATAAGTCCCAGTATAATTTAGTATAAATATCATAGTGGTATAAATATACTTATCACTTGGAATAATATATCAATATATAGTATATAAGCAGATAAAACACTACCCACAATAAAAAATAATGTAAGTATAAAACCTCATAAACAATATATGACAATATAAACCAAATATAAAATAGAATAGAGTGGATGTCATGAAATATATATAATGCAATGAAATGTCAAGTAATCGTGATGCATGTCTGCCATAGAATACCCATCCGCTGAGTGAGTGTACCACCTCAGTCGAAGCCCGTAGGGGCCATACAAGGACTATGTATCTATGATCATGACCGACAATAACCTCAGCTCATATCACTTGTCGGGAAATCACCTTAGACCTTATATCCACCGATATATTACCTCAACCCAATCAGTAGAGACCTCAACCACCAATTCTCATATTACCTTACTATTATCTCGATCATAACCATCTCTAGTATAAATTCACAAATAATAATAAATTCAATGTGCATGATCACATTCATCCCATAGTATCAACATCATAATGATCTCAATATCTCAGTATCATCAATAATTCAATATCATCAGTGTTTGAATATCATCAATGTCTCAATATCATCAGTGTCTCAGTGTCATCAGTATCTCAATATCATCAATGTCTCAATATCACAAGTATCTCAATATTATCAATGTCTCTATATCACAAGTATCTAAATTATCATCAATGTCTCTATATCACAAGTATCTCAATATCATCAATGTCGAATGATTCTCAAGATCACATAGATTACGAATTCATAATTAATTTATAAATCAATAAAATACCATGTCAACAAGTATTCAATATAATAAGTCATGATCAATCCAACAATGATACAATTCTACCCCCAAGTGCTAAATTTCATACACATAGGAGCATACAAGGTTCATTCATACTTAACAAAAGGTTAGAAGTCCACTTACCTCAAATAAAGTCTCCAATCAAGTCAAAATTGTCACTTTCCCCCTTCTACAGTACTCCAAATGATCACAATATATTCACATATGGTATCATAATCATATAACGAGTCTAATGTCACTAAAATTAATTAATTTGGAGAAAAAGGGTAAAATAGTCAAGAATCTCATGCCGAAAAAACATAGTCAAGAATAAAAAAATTAATATATAAAAATGTACTCTACATAATAAGAAATTCAACAGTGAAAATGTTTTTGAAATCGGAGTTAAGATTAGAGAAAAATCAACGATTCAAGTTTAGGAAACTTAATTTTAAATATCCCACAAATTCCACCATTAAAACTAAATATTAGAAGCTAAGTCATAAATTAATCAATGGAAATCAATGAAATAAGTTAGAAAATAGTTACCCAATCATTTTGCCTTCAAAACCTTGAAAATCCCCACTTAGAACGAAGCTTGAAATGTCAAAACATGTGGAAAAGGGTTAAGTCACGTCTTTTAAAAGAGTTCACTATTCAGGTAAAATGTAATGACCTGAAAACTTTTGAACTTCATAATGGTTGGTCAAGGTTAGTGTTATGGTCGTGGTTGAATTTTTGTAGCCATGGGTGGTATTTAAGCGGCCGAATTAAAAAAGGATCGTTTGGTGGATTTGTAAGGCCGGTTAGGAAGTGGACTTTAAAAAGCCATATCTTTTGGTACATAATGAACTGTTGGGGCTGCTATATATCAAATCAAATATCTTTGAGTTATCTTCGGAACGCAACTAGTTTAATATGATTCACATTTTGTATATCAAAGTTATGGCCCTTGCAGTGAAACTGCCCGTAATTAGAAGTATGCTAGAAAAAGGTTCCAGAACAGGGTCTAAGGGTGGGAACACAGACTATTTGGTGGTACACGGTCCGTGGAGGTGCTCTTGGGTTGGTCCAGTGTTCTCCTACGGGTTAGGATACAATCCATGGACCAAGTGTGGTCCCACAAACCACTTGACGGTCCGTATGACCTATCACAGCCTGTGAGGGGTCCCGTGAAGTGATCCAAAGAGTTGGCCAAGGTTCAAGGCTGGAATCTGGAAAAAGTGAAGATCCACGGACCAGTACATGGTCCATGTACAGCTAAAGGTCTGTGAGACCCCTTGTGAAGTGATCCAGAAAGTCCCCCGAGAGTTCAAGCTGAAGCCGAGGCCAAGTGAAGCTTCACAGATAGGTTCATGGACCGTTAACCTGTAGATGGCCACTTTGTGTCTTCCGTGGTACGCTGTTTTCACTGATATAGTCCATTTCATTAATGGTTGATTCATAATTTAATTAGATCCTATGCACCTTTTAGGCTTTCTAAGGTCTTCTAACTCCCCTAAATCAAACCATAATCCCCTCTAATTCATTCTATCACTCTTCAATTCACTCCAAAATTCTCTCAATTTGCTTGACCTCCATTGATGAAAGCTTGAAGAAATTTGGGAAAAATCATCCTTGTTGTGAAACCATTTAATTCTCTTGACTAATCTCAAGGTATGTGGGTTTGATTTATGGATTACCTTTCATCCATGAAGACCCAATAATCCTTCTCTTTAATTTATGAATTTAAGCTTTCTTTAATTATGGGTTCTTTAATTCTTGATGGATTTCATTGCATTGAGTTGTGGGATGTAGAAATTAGGTGATTTAATGATGATTTTAGTTTAATTTTTATGAAATGCATGGAGGTTCTTGAAGGATAAATGTGCATGTCCCTTTAATGGTTTAATATGCATGGGTAAATTGCATTATGTTTGAATTGGGATTTTATTATGAGTTATGTTGAATTACCTATTAAATTATGGTTTAAAGTTTGATTTTCTCCATTACCCATGCATTTAATCTCTCATTCATGGAATATGCATTGAAGAATGGTTATGATGAAAATCTTGTTAAGGGCATGACCCTTTTATTATGATATGATATGTTAAGGCTTGTGATCACATAGTCTCTTGTTATAGACTTTTGAGCATTATGGGTGCTTGCACCACTTTGATATGTTATAAAGGCTTGATATGATAAGCTATGTAGATGAGCTACTCTTATTGCATTTAAAAGTAAATGGTTATGGAAATTCTTTTTGGCCTTTAGCCTAAGTATGGATATGGATTTGATCATGTTTTTGTTTAACTAATGATGCATGGTTTTGAAATGAATGCCAACTCTTCATTTTTAAAAGCTTGCATAGATATATATATGTATTCCCGTGGGATAAGGCTTAGTACTGAGGGATTGGAGTCGGGGTGGACTAGCCCCAAGGGTCCATACTCCTTTCCGTTAAACCATGTGCCAACTTGGGATATCTTCCTAGATTGGGATTGACTTGTTATATATCCCCTTTTTGAAGGGTTGACTAGGGATCTACCTGGCAGGTAGTCCGGATCCAAGTTGTAGCTCGCTTGGGTCTCTTACGGTGTTGGTCAAGGTCACATCCCCTATATAAAATGATCTTAGGTAGCATATCATGCATCATGGCATGGAATATTGTTATAATATATTCCCCTTTGGCTATGTGCATTCCATTCGTAACAATTGTCCCCTTGTCATCTCGTTTGGTTATACTATATTGTCATATGCATTGCATGGCCACATACTTAGTATATATTTTTTGCTAACCAATACTTTTATCTGCACTTTCTAACCACGTAGGGACTGGTGATGACTTCTATCTTCCAGCGGATGATGATTGACATCCTTGGAGTTATTAGCTTCTGGTGAGCCCTTTTGTTCAAGGGCAATAACTATCTTCTATCTTCCTTATACTTGTTTATTTTTTTATTTCATGTATTGAGGGTGAGCCCCATACTATGTCGAGGCCCCGATCTTTCTTATATAGAGGCTATGTTGGACACACTAAACTCTTGCACGTTGTATTATGCTTTATTGGGATATTATGACTATTTGGATATTATGACTATTGGGATTTGTTATGGAAATGATGTTTTGATTATGCTTATGATTATGTTTATGGGCTTGTGAATGCTGGGTATGTGCTTATGTGGAAAGTCCCCTAACTTGGTATGCCCCCATAACTTGAGTCCTACTTACCCATCCCTTAGAGATACTTGCTATGTGCAATGTGATTCATGCTCATCCCATTCCCCGCAACATCCCCATAGCTAGATTCCAAAGCCTCATTTCCCCTAGAACTATGTGTTATGTGTTTCCACGCTTCTGAATCGATAATGTGAGTAATGATGCTATGATGGCTTGAACGTGGACTTTCAATTTCTTCTTCTCCATGTCACATCTAAGCTCCACCTACGGATCCTGATAAAGATGGTATCAGAGCCTTAGGTTTGTAAATGCTCCATGGAGTCCAACATGCCGTTTCAAGTAGAGTCTTGTTCATGGGTGAGATGAGCGCCATACCTATGAGTGAGAGGCTATGATGATGTTTTAGAAACATATCACTTCATTGTCCCTTGTGTTGTGCCTTGTACTGTTTATGAGATTCCCTAAACTCTTGGTTCCTATCACTCTTTCAGAACATGCCTCCTAAAAGAGCTCCCTTCCCCCGTCAAGTTCCAAAATTTTAGGAACAATCCCCTTGGGCACCGGTAGAGAAACAAGTATCTCATGCAGAGTTTAGAAATGTGGTGTCCATGTTGGCCAAATCGATTGCTAACCAAGCCTGGCCAATAAATCTTGTGAATGTTGTTACTCTGACTTCTAGGGTGAGGGATTTCACCTGGATGAACCCTCCGGAGTTCTATGGCTTGAAAGTGGACGAAGATGCTCAAGAGGTCATTAATGAACTCACTAAGGTATTGACTATCATGAAGGTGAGTTCGAAAGAGAAATTCAAGTTGGCCGTATATCAATTGAAAGATGTGGCCCAAGTGTAGTATAACCAATGGTTGGTTGAACGAGTTGTGGACGTCAAGGTTGGGTGGGAAGAGTTCAAAATGGCCTTCCTTAACCGGTTCTTTTCTCTTGAGCTTAGAGAGGTCAAAATGACCAAGTTCATCAATCTTTGACTGGGTGGTATGACCGTGAGGGATTATGCTCTCAAATTTACTAAGTTCTTTAAGTATGCTCCAATGCTTATATCTGACCCCGCGCAAGAATGAACAAATTCATCTCTGGTGTCTCTGATTTTGTTGTGAAAGAGTGTCATATAGATATGCTTATCTGAGAGATGGACATGTCAAGGTTCATAACTTATGCTGAGCAAATTGAGGATGAAAAGCTTAAGGAAAGGAGGGTGAGTGAGGCTAAGAGGGCCCAACTTGAGGGTAGGTTCTCCAAATCCAAAGGTGGTAGTGGGTTTGGCCGATTTCAACAAGGCAAAAGTTCTAATGTGAGAGTTGCTAATACAAGGGTGCCTCATCCTAAGGCACAGGTTGGGGGTACTCCCCGCTTTTCTCATTGTGGATAATGTAGTGGTAGTCACATGGGTGAATGTAGGAGAGTCGTGGGTGCTTGCTATGGGTATGGTAGTTTGAAACACAAGATCTCCAATTGTCCAAAGAATGTAAAGAAGGGTCAAGCGATTCTCGGTGATCAAGGTCAACCGAAGGATCCGGTTGGTGGTACTCATAGGAATAATAGTTTATATGCTCTTCATGCCCGCCAAGAGGTGGAGGAAGCTCTAGACGTCGTGAGTAGTATTTTAAAAATCTTTGATTTTGATGCTTATGTTTTACTTGATCTGAGTGAACATTTCTGTTGGCTGTTAAATTTGGTCTGTGTCCAAAAACTCTAAGGGAATCATATTTAGTATATACTCCCATAGATGAGTCTATTGTTGCCCCAAAAGTGTATCGGGTTTGTCCTATATCTGTGTTGCATAAAGTGTTCCCCGGTGACCTTGTAGAACTTGAAATTTATGATTTTAATATTATCCTTGGGATGGATTGGTTGAATGCATTGTATGCCTCAGTTGATTGTAGGACTAGTCAAGTTAAATTTCAAGTTCCTAATGAACTCGTGTTGGAGAGGAATGGTGGTGATTCTGTGGTTAAGGATTAGTTTATATCTTATCTCAAAGCCCGGAAGATGATTTGCAAGGAGTGCATTTGTCATATTGGGTGGGTTAGAGATGTGGAGGATGAGTCACCTAAGCTTGAATCAGTTCCAGTGGTTAATGAGTTTCCCGAGGACATGCCCGGTATTACTCCCGATAGAGAAATAGATTTTTGCATAGATCTCCTTTCGGATACTCAACCTATTTCGATCCATCCTTATCGTATGGGCCCGACAAAGTTGAAGGAATTGAAGGATCAATTGAAAGATTTTCTAGAAAAGGGTTACATTAGGTTGAACATTTCACCTTGAGGTGCTCCCGTGTTATTTGTGAGGAAGAAGGACGGGTCACTCCGAATGTGTATTGATTATCAACAATTGAACAAGGTGACCATTAATAATAGGTACCCATTACCTAGAATTAATGATTTTTTTGACCAAATACAAGGAGCTACTCATTTCTCTAAAATAAACCATTGTTTGGGTTATCACCAATTTAAGGTGAGGGAGTGTGGCATTCTTAAGATGGCCTTTAAGACTAGTTATGGTCACTTTGAGTTTATGGTAATGTTATTTGGGTTGAATAATGCTCTGGCGGTGTTTATGGATCTTCTGAATTTTGTGTTCAAGCCGTTCCTTTATAATTTTGTGGTCATCTTCATTGATCACATCTTGATTTACTCCCTTAGTGAGCAAGAGCATATGGATTATTTGAGATTGGTTCTTCAAACTTTGAGAGAAAATCAAATGTATGCCAAGTTTAGGAAATGTGAATTTTGGTTGGGAGAAATTGCTTTGCTTGGCCATGTGGTGTCCGGTGATAGAATTAAGTTTGATCCTAAGAAAACCAAACTGTTGACTCCTTCGGATATTCAGAGTTTCCTATGTTTAGCCGGTTATTATAGAAGATTTGTTGAAGGGTTTTCTTCTACAACATCTCCGTTGACCAAGTTGACTCAAAATAAGGCCAAGTTTGTGTGGTCAAATGAATGTTATAAGAGTTTCCAAACTTTGAAGGACTGACTTACATCGGCTTTGATTTTGACTTTGCCAAATGGGTTAGATGGGTTAGTGGTATATTGTGATACGCCGCGTATTGGTTTGGGTTGTGTGCTTATACAACATAGTAAGGTGATGGCTTATGCATCCTGACAATTCAAGGTGCATGAAAACAATTATCCAACTCATGATCTTGAATTGGGGGTGGTGGTGTTTGCTTTGAAAATTTGATGACATTATTTGTATGGGGTTCATGTGGATGTCTCCACCAATCACAAGAGTTTACAATTATCCAACCCATGATCTTGAATTGGGGTTGGTGGTGTTTTCTTTGAAAATTTGATGACATTAATTGTATGGGGTTCATGTGGATGTCTCCACCGATCACAAGAGTTTACAATATGTGTTCACCCAAAGAGATCTTAATATAAGGCAAAGAAAGTAGTTGGAACTTCTCAAAGACTATGAAATAAGTGTTGTTTATCACCCCGGTAAGGCGAATATTGTGGAGGACTCCCTTAGTAGGCTCTCTATGCAAAGTGTGACACACGTGGATGAGGGTAAAAAGGAAATAGTGAAACATGTACACTATTTGGCTAGGTTGGGTGTAAGGTTAGCCGAATTTGACAATAGTGGAATTCTTGTTCAAGCTGGATCTGAATCTTTCTTGGTAGTTGATGTTAAGAAGAAACAAGACCTAGATCCTTCCTTGATAGAGTTGAATAAGTTGGTTGCCGATGGAAAGATTGAAGGTTTCTCCGAAGGGAGAGATGGTATGCTACGATACCAAGATTGTTTTTGTGTTCTAGATGTTGATGGCTTAAGGGAGATTATCATGAAAGAGGCTCATAATTCTCAATATTTTATTCATTCGGGATCTACCAAAATGTATCATGATTTGAGAGAGTTGTATTGGTGGGATGGTATGAAGAAGGACATAGCCAAGTTTATGGCGGAATATCCTAATTGCCAAGAAGTAAAAGTGGAACACCAAAGGACCGGTGGTTTGACACAAGATATTGAAATTCCCACTTGGAAGTGGGAAGATGTGAACATGGACTTTATGGTTGGGTTACCCCGTACTCGGAGATAATTCGATTCTATATGGGTTATGGTTGATAGGATGACTAAGTCGGCTCACTTCTTACTAGTTATGACTACCTATAGTGCTGAGGAATATGCTAAGGTGTATATTCAGGAGTTAGTAAGATTGTATGGTGTGCCAAGGTCTATCATGTCGAATCCTGGTACTCAATTTACATCTCATTTTTGGAAGTGTTTTCAAAAGGGACTTGGTACTAAGGTCAAGTTGAGCACCATATTTCATCCTCAAACTAATGGGCAAGTCAAAAGAACAATTCAAACCATGGAGGACATATCAAAGGATTGTGTGTTGGAATTCAAAGGAAATTAGGATAAACATCTACCTCTCATTGAATTTTCTTACAATAATAACTTTGATGCTAGCATTGGTATGACTCCATTTGAAGCTTTATATGATAGGAGATATAGATCTCTAGTTGATTAGTTTGAAATAGATGAGGCAGCCTTGTTAGGCCCGGATTTGGTTATTGAGGCCATTGATAAAGTGAAGTTGATTAGGGAGCGATTGAAGATGACTCAAAATAGCAAAAAGTCATATTTGGATGTTAGGAAAAAGGATCTCGAATTTCATATTGGTGATTGGATATATGTGAAAGTGTCCCCCATGAAATGCATCATGCGTTTTGGCAAAAAGGGCAAGTTGAGCCCCCGATATGTCGAACCTTATGAGATTGTAGAACGGGTTGCCAATGTGGCTTATAGGTTAGATTTTCCTTTGGACATGAGCTTCATTCATTCCGTATTCCATGTGTCTATATTCAAGAAGTTGTTTGGCGATCCTAAGTCCATTACACCTTTGGAGTGTGTGACGGTTGAGTAGAATTTGACCTATGAAGAGGTTTCGGTTGAAATTTTTGATAGACAAGTGAAGCGGCTTTGCAACAAGGATATAGCTTTGGTCAATATGCTTTGGAGGAACCAAGATGTGGAGAGTGTAATGTGGGAAGCATAGTTAGACATGATGGAGCGATATCCGTATCTCTTCCAATCTACTCAAGCTGAGGTACTAGGTTCTATCCTTTATAATGGTCTTAATTCTTTACTTCTTGAGTTTCATGACATTGAATGCATACATGAGCATGGAAATGATTTAAATGACGTTTTCACAGAAGTTTTGAAAGACTTTTGAAATGATGCATTATTCGTTATAAGCTTTGATGAAAATGTCTCTTGTTTGATTGATGTCCTTAAGCCATAGTTTTAGCCTATTTGAGGACAAATGTTCCCAAGGGGGAGATGATATAACGACCCAAAAACATTCAAAATTTGTAATGGTAGTCAAGGTTAGTGTTAAACTGGTGGTGTTTGAATTTTGGTAGCCATGGGTGGTATTTAAGTGGTTAAATTCAAAAATGATTGTTTGGTGGAGTTGTAAGGCCTGTTGGGCAGTGGACATTGAAATACCATATCTTTTGGTACGGGATGAACTCTGGGGGCTTCTATATGTCACATTGAAGCTCTTTGAGTTATAGTTGCAACACAACTAGTTTAACTCAATTCGGAGTTAGGATATAAAAGTTATGGTCCTTACAGTAAGATTGTCCATAATTGGAAGTATGTTGGAAATGTGTTCCGAAATAGGGTCTAAGGGTGGGACCGCAGGCCATTTGGTGATGGATGGTACGTGGAGGTGGTCGTGGATTGGTCCATTGTGCTCCTAGGGGTTGGGGGCCAAGCCATGGACCAAGTGTGGTACCACTGACAAATTCATGGTCTGTGCGACCCTTCACGGCCCATGAGAGGTCCCGTGAAGTGATCCAGAGAGTTGGCCAAGGTTCGGGGCTGGACTCTGGACCAAGTGATGCTTCACAGACTAGTACACGGACTGTATATAGCTACAGAGTCCATGAGGCCTCTCGTGAAGTTATCCAGAAAGTCCCCCAAGAGTTCAACGAGGCCAAGTAAAGCCTCACGGACATGTTCATGGATCGTGAATCTGTAGACGGCCACTGTGTGCCTTCCATGGTGCACTATTTTCAGTGATCTAGTCCGTTTCATTAATGGTTAAATCATAATTTAATTAGATCCTATGCCATTTTTAGGCTTTATAAAGTCTCCTAACTCCCCTAAATCAAACCATAATCCCCTCTAATTCATTCTATCAATCTTCAATTCACTCCAAAATTCTTTCAATTCTCTTGACCTCCATTGATGAAAGCTTGATATAATTTGGAGAAAATCATCCTTGTTTTTAAATCATTCAATTCTCTTGACTAATCTCAAGGTATGTGGGATTGATTCATGGATTACCTTTCATCCATAAAGACCCAAGAATCCTTCAATTTAATTTATGAATTTAAGCTTTCTTTAATTATGGGTTCTTTAATTCTTGATGTAATTCAATGCATTGAGTTGTGGGCTATAGAAATTAGGTGATTTAATGATTATTTAAGTTTGAATTTTATGAAATGCATGGACATTCTTGAATGATCAATGTGCATGACCCTTTAATGGTTTAATATGCATGGGTAAATTGCATTATGTTTTGAATTGAGATTTTACCATGAGTTATGTTGAATTACCTATTGAATTATGGTTTAAAGTTTTATTACTCCATTTCCCATGCATTTATTCTCTCATTCATGGCATATGCATTGAAGAATGATTATGATTAAACTCTTTTTGAGGACATGGCCCTCTTGTTATGATATGATATGTTAAGGCTTGTGATCACATAGTCTTTTGTAATGGCTCTTTGAGCATTATGGGTGCTTGCACAACTTTGATATGTTATGAAAGATTGATATGATAAACTATGTAGATGAGATACTTTTATTGCATTTATAAGGAAATGGTTATGGTAATTCTTGTTGGCTTTTAGCCTAAGTGTGGATATGGATTTGATCATGTTTTTGTTTGGTTAATGATGCATGGTTTTGAAAAGAATTCCAACTCTTCATTTTGAAAAGATTGCATGGATATATATATGTATTTTCGTAGGATGAGGCTTAGTACCGAGGGATTTGAGTCGGGGTAGACTAGCTCCAAGGGTCCATACTCCTTTCCATCAAACCATGTGCCAACATGGGATATCTCCTAAGATTGGGATTGACTTTTTATGTATCCCTTTGTTGAAGGGCTGACTACGGATCTACCTGGCAAGTAGTCAGGATCCCAGTAGTAGCTCGCTCGGGTCTACTCCGGTGTCGGTCGAGGTCACATCCCTGGTATGATATGATATTAGGTTGCATTTCATGTATCATGTCATGGCATATTATTTTAATATATTCCCCTTTTGCTATGTGCATTCCTTTCGTATCACTTGTCCCCTTGTCATCTTGTTTGGTCATACTATATTGTCATATGGATTTCATGCCCGCATACTTAGTACATATTTTGTGCTAACCTATACTTTCATCTACATGTTCTAACCATGTAGGGACCAGTGACAACTTCTATCTTCCGACGGACGATGAGTGACATCTTTAGAGTTATTAGCTTTTGGTGAGCCCTTAAGTTCAAGGGCAATAACTTCCTTCTATCTTCCTTGTACTTGTTTATTTTATAATATCATGTATTGAGGGTGAGCTCCAAACTATGCCGAGGCCGCACTCTTTCTTATGTAGAGGCTATGTTAGACACACTAAACTCTTGCACGTTGTATTATGCTTTATTGGGTTATTATGAATAATGGGATTTGTTATGGAAATTATGTTCCGATTATGCTTATGATTATGTTTATGGGCTTGTGAATGTTGGGTATGTGCTTATGTGGAAAGTCCCCTAACCCGGTATTCCCTCATAGCTTGAGTCCTACTTACCCGCCCCTTAGAGATACTTGCAATGTGCTATGTTATGCATACTCATCCCATTCCTGAGAACATCCCCATAGCTTGAGTCGAAAGCCCCGTTTCCCCTTAGAACTATGTGTTATGTATTTACTTTTTCGCGCTTCCGAGCTGATGATGTGAGTAATGATGCTATAACGGCTTGACAGAGGACTTTCAGGTTCTCTTTTGCCATGTCACATCTAGGCCTTGACCCCACCTCTAGGTCGTGACATAAAAATAATTCTCTGTGAAGACGGAGCCTTATCCATGAACTTGGAGGTTCATTGAAGAGTACTCTGCGAACACGGTAGTGATGCTCACAAACGTGGAGGGTAATTAACCCACACCTTCGTGAATGCGATCTCAAGTCCGTGAATGCGGAGTATAAATAGGTCATGCACCAGAACAGTAAAACCAACAAGATGCATAACTCCAAAAAACACACGAACTAGACTTTCAAAATTTGTTTGGAACCCCGTGAATACAAACCATACATGGAACTCTACTAGAAATGACAACTCAATGGAATCGTCAGAATTAAAATCTATAACCCCCAGGGTCCCAAACCTGAGAAAGATCATTTAAACTAATTTTAGACTCAAAATTGCAAAATATTTACGGACACACTAAAAATTGTAATGAAACCATTTGTAGTGTTAGTTTCACCGCTTGGAATCATTGGAACTAACAAAATTTTGATACAAGCTCCCAAACTCTGAATATTGACAAAAGTCAAACCTATGATCCAAAATAAACTAGAATTGTAACTTTGGGCCTAAAATCTCCTTTTCAACTCTAAATTCAGTTCTAAACATTCTCCTAGACCAGATTCGACATTTCAGAACTGATGAAATTAATGAAATCAAATTACGACACTCAAAATGTGAAATGACCTCAAAACTAAAAATTTCTAACTTCAAGCCTTTGAAAACTCTTTATTTTGCAAAAGTCATGCTTTTTACAAGATTTTCAAAATAAAACTTTTTGACTTATCCAAGAATGACCCAAGGTAACTTTCGAGAAGGGTAAAATGGTAATTAAGTTTAAAATGTCAAAAATGACCTTCGAGGTCATTATAGTTGCTTTCTTATATATAACTTTCTACACTTTAGAGAACATAATCTATTTAGAGAAATTTTTTAAAAGTTTTCTTTCACTTTTTATTTTATTTAAGAACTCTTTCTTGTCATGATTATCACAATAAGATACATGCTATATAAATTTCTTATTGAAGATGTGTGTAATCTCAAAATAGGGTAAGTACAAATGAGGAAAAATATATATATTTGTATAAGAGGAAACAAATATTGAGAAGTCAAAATTATACAAAATCTACCAAAAATATCATCTTCGTAAGCTGAGATATGTGTGAATCTCAAAATAAGGTAAGTACAAATGAGGAAAAAATATATCCATGGAGTCTTTAATGTTGTGATGGTCTCGTTATCGATTAGAGTTGATGACTTTCTTCATGAGTTCTAACGACTGATTGTCGAGATGTTTTAATGATTTTAGTTGATTTAGTTCCAATGTTCTATTTGTGTCTGATGGTGAGAATTTCTAAGGCAGTATCTTTATTCTCAATATGACCCGATTTGTGTATTCTGAGTTTGATCTATGACAATCTAGACTGGTTGATTGTGATTCATTAATCTGGTGGAGTCTCGATTGTTATTTGTGCCTTGAATTGACCCTTGTTTCACTTATCATTCGAGGATGAATGATCCCAAGAGGGAGATATTATAATACTCCACAACTTTATTCATACATTCTGAATTTGTTTCGTCATAAGTACATAAGCTTGAACCTAGTGATGCCTTGCATGTACCTATATTTTAAGGCTCATTCCTATATGTGTGAAGATTATTAGAAGTGTATTAGGTTCATAAAAGACCCCTAGTACTTATCAAGTTCAAAACATTCCTATTGATTGAGGTTTTCGCATTAGATTATACAAGGGTCAACTTTAAATGACCACAAGCCTTAGCACATAGAGAATTAGATGTCCCATGACCTACCAAATGAAATCTCTTTGAATTAGCTTGCCACGCACCGCATATATTGATTCCTTGTAATTGAGTTCGAGTAAAGTTTTACCTTAATTATTGAATTGATTTCTTGTGTTATTTGTTATCCTATTGAATTCTTTTTACATAGAAAACATATTGATGATGTTCATGATTTGAGTATTTGATTCGATGCATGTTTATGTTTTCATTTACATGAACCCTAATTGAGGACTATATTAGATTTTATGCATTATTTCAAATTAAAACTTTATGGTCGTTTGTATGTTTAACAAAGATGATTTTTGAACATTATTGAGTTTTCATGAACATGATTTTAGAGCATAAATGATGATTTGAGAAAGAATCTTGATGATATGTAAAAAAAATTAAATATATTTTTAAAGAAAATATTTAATGTTTTAAGGAAGTATTTTGATGATGATGTAAATGATTTTAAAACATATTTATTGATGTAAGATGATGATGATGATGTTTAAGATGAGTTTGATGTTTAAATCAAGGTCCAATGAAAGTTGATGAGATATTTCTGAATAATATATTTACTTGATAGATATGAGTACATGTTTTAGGAGTAGTATTGAGCACCGAGTTAGGTAGAGTAATTGATGGCTCAAAGCCTTAGAATTGTGTTGCCTGTGTAGGATAGTTTTGCAGTTAACTCTGGGAACTCCAATCTTAAAATGATGGGCGGGGATGATGGATCCATGATGTATAGTTGAGAATCCTTACCTTGGCAAGTAATGGATGGGCGAGCAACGATGTTGCGATCGTTGTGCATCACCAATGAGGATGGTGGGATGTTATCGATTAAAGCAACTCCCTTATATTGCATAACTAGTTTAACTGAATTGCAACTACAGTATCTTTTGACGATTATTATTTTACTATAAAAATTAAACGATTTGACTTAGTTTCATATTATGGAGTCTATTTTTCAAAGAACGACTTTTTTTAATCTTAACCTTACATGTTTTACTGATTTGAGTTGAGTTGAGCCTCTTGAGTTTAGTTCCTTTAGTTGAGTATATTTGATTATGCCCTTTCCTTTTCAACTATTCTACATACTAGTATACTCCATGTACTGACATCCATTTGGATTGCATCATTTTATGATGCAAAGACAGGTATTAGAGTTCAACAATTGGTGCTTTGTTGAGGATATTATCCTATTCAACTGAGTAGTGAGTCCTTATTTACATTAAGAGGATACCCACTTATCTTTCTTGCTTTGAGTTTAGTATTTTATGTTACTTTGAGTTGGATAGCCGTGGCCTGGCATGGTACCACCTAGATGTTTAGAGGTAGAGGCTTCATAGATATTGAGTAGAGGATTTGTTGAGTATTTATTTTTCCAAACTTGGTCATTGGAAATCATTTTACAAGAGCTTTATTATTTATTGTTATTCTTTAATTTGTGTATTCTTTCGATGTTGAGTAAGATGTGATGATGAAGCCAGGTGGTTCTCTTGGAGAATCAACAATGGTTCTTCAAGTGTTGGCCATACCAAGAGTACCCTCTCGGGGCATGACACTGATACCACTTTGTCACAACACAACCTTTTAGGTCACGATGGTGCCTGTTAGACCTCGCCTACAGGAAAGCCATCCTAGACCACAATATCTATCCTGAATCACTAAACATAGGCATACTAGCAATATACAAATAACACAAGTACAACCTACCCAAAACCAGGAAGTCATCTGTGTAGAGCTACTATAGACTCGAAACAAAAATAACAATATGCTTATACATAGCTATAAATAGAATCCAGAATGATCTCCTACATATACAAGCCAAAACTATAATACACAAGGCCAGTGTCTGACTACAAATACAACTCAAGTAACAAAAGAAGACTATAGAATATCCAAACTATCAATGCTCACCAAAGTCACTTGAAGCGTCTACAACTCCCTAAAATCAACAGCCACGACACATACCTAGACCTGCACCATGGGAAAATGAAACAATATATGGGTGAGTATCAATAAAAGGCACCCAGTAGATATCATCGGTCGACTGAGTGAAATAGTGTAAATATAGAATGCCCAAATGCAGTAAACTACAGTAAAACTAGCAAATTAGAACTTGGCCAAACCATGAGTATATATGTGACATCCTCGTATCCCAAAGGCCAGAATTAATCAATACATAACAACCCAACTGATAAAATCATAGCTAAAATCATACCCTCAGCATCACATAGTCAAGGTGTCAGATTGTACGTGGGTGTAAAGCCTTAATATTGATGTTTGTATGCCCTATGAGCCCTCTTAAACCCTAAAGGTATACCCATGCACAACTAATATATAGAATGGTATCCCGATATAACTCATATAAAACAGTGCAAACCATGTCAAAACATGGCATCCAAACCTTAATCTAGTGTCGAAATGTGAAACCCTCTCTTGTGTTGAAACATGACACCTGATCCTATTTCAGAATATGACACCCGGTCTTGTGTAAAAAAGTGACACCCGATCTTATGTCAAAACGTGTCATTCTATCCTGTGTCAGAATATGACACCTGATCTTGTGTCAGAATCTAAAACTCAATCCTGTGCTAGAACGTGACACTTGATCCTATGTCAAAATGTGACACCCGATCTAAGTACGTACATATATAACACTGGAATGAATCCCCCATGTGAGAATAAATCCTTCTCATCATGACAAAAAGAGTCACCCGATCTAGAAATGTATATCATATCAGTATTGTGTCGGTACGTGACACTCGATCCAGAAATATACATTATGTATGACCATAACACCCATTCCTGTAATGAATATTTAACTATGTGGCTCTATGCATAGTAACTCTAGCGCAGCATCGACTTAAGCCTAAGCTAAGGCCCAAAGAGAACAAATAATCAAAGGTAAGTCATCTATCTTAATCATACCATAGCTCAAGTGATACAAAGGACACCCACCAAGGCAACTATATGTTGGACCACAGGTAATGTGGAAATATCAAGAACAAAATAGTAGTTCCAAGGACTAATTCATATCGACAGTATCTCAATCTCCGATATAACCCAATGAATCCCGTAGGATATGGTATATAGCTCTTTAATAGAATCACATTTCCCTTTCTAGATCACCATAGGTTTAGCAACCTTGTTTATTATGTCATGAGTCATACTCATTACAGTATCCAGTATCTCATATCATTATATACAATTTATACAACTCATATCATTACATACAACATACACATCTTAGTAGGTTTAGCCCACATACAACCACAACACCCGTTTCAACTCAGTTGAAGGGATAAAAAAGCCTAGCTTACCTGGAAGGTGAATCCACATGCTCTTGATCAGTCCATGCAAGTTGTTCCTCTACGAATCGCCTCCAAATGCCTCTCAACAATCAAAACATGAATCACAGTATAATTACGATTGTTTTGGCTATAATATCTCAAGAAAAGGAGGAAGATACATCAATTGCTACTAAAACAGGAAAAAGGGGCCCATGCCTGAAATACTAAACCATCCTCCATAAAACAACCCTTATGTCACTCCAAGTCTATAGCAAAAAATTATGCTCAAACGAGGCTCGGAACAACAAGAAATAACCCAAAACCGAATGACGTTTGTTATAAGAAAGAATATGCTACACATTATCTTCTTGATCAATTTCCTCAACAATACAATCAAATTACAAAAATTAAAATATCTTCATCATAGGTCTCAAAAAGTAGTATAATTTAGACCCAAATTTTATTTAATTCCGATAAGAAACGGTCGAGATATCACATTTCAGTTTTTTCTGAAAAGTCACAACATAAACAACAGCTAAAATATTATTTTTGCACCAAACGGAACTCAATCAATCAATTCCAATATTGAAATAGTGTGTGACCCACAACAACACACAGAATAGACCCAAATTTTACAAAAATTCAACTTAAAATGGATAAGAAATCATTATTTTCCTAATAGATAATAACTCTAGTTTCAAGCCTCAATCAACTGTCATTATCACTGTTTAGTATCTACTTTTCCACATTCATCTTTCTAACTCTACGATGATTCAATTCTACTTATAATTTACAAAGCCTCAAATCACACTACATCGGGTGGGAATATCAGACTCTTAGTGACATAATTTTTCATCTCAAGAATAACGTTTGAAATAAGATTTAGAGAAGAGGGTCTGGGAGTACATCTAAATCTAGCTTAAATGCATGATTTATATTCTTCAAATCAATAAACTCAGCACACTAGTTGGCTCTTCTCAAGCCTGGGGAAATTTCTTTGCATTATTTATAATTAATCTAAGCTTAACTGATCAATAAGGATTTGTATATTATTTTTACATCAACCTTGAGTATGAGGGGTGGTTGAACGAATATGGAAAATGCATGAATCTAAATAAGTTTCTTATGGAACTACTCTATTGCACAATAAAATATTTGAAAGAAGAGAATCTCTTCCTAAATGTCAATAGTTCCTCATATAGAATTGGGGCCATCAGAACCATAGATAAGGTTCTAAAGACATGGCTTTATTGATACCCTAGGACACTTGAACTCTGTGCTCTAATATTGTAATAACCCAAATATTTTTTAACTTCATAGTGGTAGGTCTATTTTGAAACTATTTTGGTTGGATAGTGTCCATCACGGGTCATACTTATGTGGCCACGTTCAAAGGAATCACATTAGTTGGGTTTTGCATGAGGTCATGCGGCAGGGATGACGTTTGAATGGCGATATATCTTGGTACGGGTTGAACCATGTGGCCTAAGACCTATATAAATGAAGATCTTCAAGCTATCTTCATAACGCAATTGGTCTCACTTTATTTAGAGTTCTGATGTGGAAGTTATGGTTTTATGGTGAGACTACCTGTACGTGAAAGCATTCTGGAAAAGGAAAGGACGAAGTGGCTAAGGCAAGGCCTCACAGAAGAACCACGGACCGTGTGGGGGCTCACGACCCATGAGCCCGACTGTGGGGAGATCCAGAGTGTGGTCTAGATGTTAGACCAAGGCCCCGAGACAAATAAGGCTCCACGAATTACTTGACGGTCCGTGTGATGCCTCACGACTCGTGAGGGCATCCGTGAAGTGGTCCAATGATGTTCCCAAGATTTAATACCAATGCACAAGCCAAGTATGGCTTCACGATCTAGTTCACAATCTGTGAGCCTCTACATAGACCGTGAAACTGTCCCCATCAACGATTATTTCAATTCTTTCTTCTCGTTACATTAATGGTTTAATCATAATTGTAATTAGTCCTAAGTCTGTATTAGTCTTTTTAAACCTTCCTAAAACCCTTGAATTTAACCCTAATCACTCCTAATTCATTCAATCTCTTGAATCTATTCTAACTTTTCTCTCAATTTTCTCTCCACCTTCATTGATGACAAGCTTGGAAATTGAGGGAATTTCAATTTTTCTTTGGAATCTTGCATTTCTATTGGTGAATTCAAGGTATGTGAGATTGATTCATGGTTTCTCTTTTTAACTATGAAGACCAAAAAACCTTTTTCTTTAATTTGGTAAATTTTGGTTTCTCTTGAAAATAGGTCTTTAAAATTATGAATGATTTAGTTAAATTAAAGTGTGGGCAGTGTTAAATTATTAATTTCAAAGTGAATTAAGACCCTAATTGATTAATTCCATTGATTTCATGATGTTTCAAAAATGCATGTCTCCTTGGTTCTTCAATTAAAATATGGGTATTAAGAATTTTGCTTTAAATTGATGATTTCATTATGCTTTGGATATGAAATTATTGTATTGATGATTTAAACATTGATATCAAATACTCATTCGAATCAATAAGAAAACAAGTGCTAAGTTTCAGATCTGTGAATAAACCGAAAGGAAAGAAGAGACCTTTCTCGCTCAGCGCCTAAAGCGCACTATGCTCCGCTTCAACAAATGAGAGTTTTCGGTGGAACCGGTGAACCACGCGAGCTGGTTAGATGCGTGGGACAGAGGGCTCGTAGTACCTGCTAGCGCGGCTACGCAGTGGAAGGGAAGGAGCCTAAATCGACCCCCTTCTTTTTTTCTTCGAAAAAAGCAGTAAGGAGTAAGGAGATTAAACTCTCGGATGAGACTAAGCAGCTACCGACCATTCCTACCATTCCGACGTGGAACAGGGGATTCGTTACTTTTACTAATGCAAACAAGGTTTTTGTGTGCATCACATTCGTTGATGGTTTTAGCTTCTTCTCCCGTTAGCACTGGGTGGGTAAGATATAGGATTCTTGTCTGAGTATGATCAAACTCTTCTTTTGAGTATGATTGGGCCCTGCAGTGGTAGAACTTGGTGAAAACTCTTGATCATCCATGCATTCAATTCATGAGCATGAAAAGCTTGATTTGATGAAACCCTTGATAAGGGCTTGGCCCTCATGTTATGATATGATATGACTTAACTTTGGTAAGATATGGGAATTGACTAAATGTGATCACATAAAGTCTATGTTATGGCTCTTTGAGCAATTATAGATGTTTACACCAATTTGACATGATATGATATGTTATGTAGAATGAGATACTCCTATTGCATTGTTCTTGGAAACTCTTGTTAGCTTTTAGCCTAATTATGCATTGTTTGAAACGAAATGTCAAATCTCTATTTTAAGGCTTGTATATGTATTCCCGTGGGATGAGACTTAGCACTAAGAGATTGGAGGCGGGGTGGACTATCTCCAAGGGTCCATACTCTTTTTCATCAAATCATGTTCCAACATGGGTTGTCTCTGTTGATGGGATTGACTTTTTATGTATCTGTTCTCTTAAGGGTTGTCTAGGGATCTACTTGGCAAGTAGTCCAATTCCAAGTAGTAGCTCGCTTAGTCTCTCATGTTGTTGGTTGATGTCACATCCCCGGTATGATATGTAGGTTTGCATTCATGCATCATGGCATGATATGACATGTTATTATGATATCTACTCCCTTGGCTACGTGCATTCCTTATGTACCAATGTGTGTCCTTGTTATCTAGTCTTGTTGTAGGATCATGTTCATGTGCATGATATAACTGCATACTTAGTGTATTATATGTGCTAACCCATACTCTTTATCTATATGATCTAATCATGTAGGGATTGAAGGTGACTTCCTTCCACCATTGGATGTCTAGTTAGAGAACTTGAAATTATTGCTTATGGTGAGCCCTATACTCTAAGGGAAACACCCATTTTCATCTACCTTATGTCGTAATTCTATGTTTCTTTACCTTGTGACTTGAGAGTGATCCCAGAATATATCAAGGCCCCATCTCATTCTTTGTAAAGGAATTGTTGGACATATCAAACTCTAATGTATGTCATGCTATGTGTTAATTTCAATAATATGACTATCTATGTTCAGTCATGGTTTCTTATGCTATGCTTTTGTTTTTGCTTATGTCATTATGATTTTTTGGATGGGAATATGCTTATCTGGAATGTCCATAACACTTCTTTCCCCATATCTTGATTTATACTTACCCGCCCCTTAGAATATAATTACCATGTGTTATGTGATTGATGCTCATCCTATTATCGCCAACATCCCTATAGCTTCAGTCCAAAGCCCCTGAATCTCTTAGACTTATATATTGTTTATTATGTTACGTGCTTCCGAACCGATGATGTGTGATGATGCTAAGATGGCTTGATGGAGGACTCTCGGGTTCTTTTTTTCCATGTCACATCTAGGCCCTACTCTCGGGTCATGATAAAAATTGTATCAGAGCCATAGGTTTATAAATGACCCTCGGAGTCCAATATGTTGCATCGATTAGAGTCTTGTTCATGGGTGTGATGTGCGCCATACCTATGAACTAGGGGTTATGATGACATTTTAGGAATTGTCTTACTTCGTTGTTCCTTATGTTGTGTTGTGAGCTGTTTTGAAAGGTTTCCATAAATGGGGTGTTCTTGTTACTCTTTCAAAATATGCCACCCCAAAAATCTCCCCTCCCCAGATAGGCTCCAGTCTATGAGGAGCAAGTCCCCTGTGAGCCTGTGGAGGAGCAAGTTACTCATGCTGAGTTTTGGAACGTGGTTGCTATGCTGGCCCAATGGTGGCTAATCAAGATTGGCTGGCTAATCCTACAAATGGTGGCACTCCAGCTTGTAGGGTGAGATACTTCACCCAGATGAATCCTCCAGAGTTACTTGGCTCAAAGGCTAATGAGGATGCCCAGGAATTTATTGATGAGCTCACGAAGGAGCTGACCGTTATGGGTGTCAGTTCTGAGGAGAAGGCTGAGTTGGATTCTTATCAATTGAAAGATGTAGCCCAGGTATGGTATAACCAGTGGGTTGTCGAGAGGGTCACAGATACTAAGGTTGATTGGATGGAATTCAAGTATGATTTCCTAGAACGCTTCTTCCCTCTTGAACTTCGGGAAGCCAAAATAACTGAATTTATTAAGCTCAAGCAACGTAGCATGTCCATGAGGGACTATTCTCTCAAGTTCACTAAGCTCTCAAAGTATGCTCCTATGTTGGTAGCCGATCCTCGTGCAAGGATGCACAAGTTTATTTTTGGGGTCTCTGACTTGGTTATGAAAAAGTTTCATACCGCCATGCTTATTTAGGATAAGGATATCTCTAAGCTTATTACTTATGCTGAACAGATTGAGGGTGAAAAGTTCAAGGAGAGGAGAGTGGCTCACTCACAAAGATCCTAGTTTGATGGTGGTGGCGAGTTTGGTCGATTCGAACAAGGCTAAGGTTCGAACATGAAGCTTGCTAATCCAAGAGTGCATCCTTTTAAGGCATAATTTGGGGGTGGTCGACAATCTCCCAATTGTGTCCAGTGTGGGGTAAACCATTTGGGTAAGTGTAGAAAGGCTTCGTGTGCTTGCTTTCACTGTGGAAGTATGAATCACAAGATTTTCGACTGTCCAAAGGACACAAAGAGGGATCAAGTCGCTCCAGGTGTTTAGGGGTAGCCAAAGGTCCAGGTTGATGGTGCTCCCAAGAACAATAGGTTCTATACTCTTCATGCTCGGTAGAAGGTAGATGAGGCTCCAAGCGTCGTGACTGGTATGTTAAAAGGCTTTAATTTTGATGCTTATGCTTTACTTGAACCAGGTGCAAATTTATCTTTTGTGACTCCACTTTTGGTTGTTAAATTTGGTTTGAGTCCTGAAACACTGAGGGAACCTTATTCGGTGTATACTGTTGTGGGTGAGTCTATCATTTCCCGAAAAATGTATTGGGGTTGTACTATTTATGTGTTGCATATATTTATCCCTGATAATCTTTTAGAGCTTGAGATATATGACTTTGACGTTATTCATGGGATGGATTGGTTGCATGCCTCATATGCCTTAGTTGATAGTAGAACTAGGCAAGTAAAATTCTGAGTTACTGTTGAGCCTATATTATAATGGAAGGGTGGTGATTCTGTGGTTATGGGTCAGTTTATTTCCTATCTCAAAGCCTGAAGAATGATTTGCAAGGGATTCATTTATCCTGTTATAAGGGTTAGAGAGGTGGAGGGTGAGTCACCTATGGTTGAATCAGTTTCGGTGGTAAATAAATTTCTCGATGCATTTCCTTAAGACTTGCTCGACATTCCTCCTGATAGAGAAGAGGATTTTGGCATATATCTCATTTCAGATACTCAACCTATTTCCATTCCTCCTTATCGTATGGCTTCGACCAAGCTAAAAGAGATGAAGGATCAGTTGAAGGACTTGTTGAAAAAGGTTTACATTAGACCAAGTATTTCACCTTGGGGTTCTGCAGTATTGTTTGTAAGGAAGAAGGATGGTTTGCTCCAAATGTGTATTGATTACTGATAGTTGAATAAGGTGACCGTGAAGAATAGGTACCCGTTTCCTAGAATTGATGACTTGTTTGATCAACTCCAAAGGGCTACTCATTTCTCTAAAATAGATCTTCGTTCGGGTTACCATCAATTAATGTAAGGGAGTGTGATATTCCAAAGATAGCTTTCCAGACTTATTATGGGTATTTTGAATTTGTGGTGATGTCATTTGGTTTGACGAATTCTCCGACAGTGTTTATGGATCTCATGAATCAGGTATTCAAGTTATTCCTTAACAGTTTTGTGGTGGTGTTCATTGATGATATCCTGATTTACTCCCGAAGTGAGCGAGAGCATAGGGATCACTTGAGGTTGATGCTTCAAACCTTGAAGGAAAAATAATTGTTCGCCAAGTTTATCAAGTGTAAGTTTTGGTTGGGAGTGGTTTCATTCCTTTTTCACATGGCGTCTGGTGATGGTATCAAGGTTGATCCTAGAAAGACTAAAGCGGTAAAGGATTGGCCTAGACCGTTGAACCCTTCGAATGTTCAAAGTTTCCTTGGGTTGGTCGATTATTATCAGAGATTTGTCAAAGGATTTTGTTCTATTTCATCCCTGTTGACCTAGAAGAAATCTAAGTTTGTGTGGTCTAGTGAGTGTGAGAAGAGTTTTCAGACTTTGAAGGATCGGCTCATATCCGCTGCTGTGACACTTAGGGTTCATCCAAGACGTGATCATGCAGATCCTTAGTTTCACGAGTAAGTACTTGCAGAGCTATCCACTTTTTACTATTAATTATAAATTGTTTCTCCACACTTATGTTATATACATTTGTTCTGGATGGGAAATATTCTCAGGGTGGGTGGGTACATACACATCTTCTGTTCCTAGAACCAAGTTTATCATGCCTGATCCATTTTGCTGGCCGTAAAGGGAAGCATACATACCTCATATGATATAATGTATGGACTGAGACCATTGAAATATGTTCTTATCTTTTTATTGATCTGATTATCCCTTTTTTGTCCCTTAGATAAATTAGTGTTCTTCCATAAAATAAAGAAAATCTGGAAGAAGGATTAACAAATAGTCAAAAATTGGTTTTGCGATGTATGTTTTCTAAAAACTGGATAGTATTTAGTTTATGAAAGTGCTCTAATAGTCTTTAATTTCTAATCTTCTCTATAAAATCGTTCATGTCTTTGTCAAAAAATTAAAGTTAGTTGAAATAGCAAGGACCTCTTTAACATAATGCAAGAATATGATGATAGAAGTTTTCGGTTGGTACCATTTAAAATGTAGGCATCATGATTCTGATTATGCTAGTTTTAACTGATTTACCTTTTCCTTATCTTCACTTCCTTCATAGACAAAAGTAAAGTGTATACACAAGATTAAAATAAGACCTTAGTCTTCTACTTGGCATCCTACTTGAGTTTCAAGTAGTGAGTTGGATATCTAATTGGCATATCTTATGAGATAACAGAACTGTTGCAAACTCTAGATTCGTTTTTATACATTAATGATTCAGAAGCGTCATGATCTAGTTTCCACATAAAAGGCCTTTAAAAACTAGCAAGAAGAACAAAAATTGCAATCTTTTTCTGGAATTTGCTCCATTGACTCGACTAAAGATGAAAGCTTTGCTAGTATAAGATCCATAATCTAGAAATTCAGAAAAGCTAAAGAATCTAAGAAAAAGGAAATTACCACCGCATCCTGTGTATCTTATTTTTTATGTAAGTATTTCATTGTTCTTCTAAGTTACAACAACAACATAACCAGTGAAATCCACAAGTGGGGTCAGGGGAGGGTAAAATGTATGCAGACCTTACCACTACCTCATAGAGATAGAGAGGTTATTTTCGGAAGACTTTCTTCTAAAAAATATCAGGCCCCTAAACCAAAAGATACTAGATATGAAATAAAATGACTAAAGTGAAAATCAAATGATAATATACAAAACACAATAAAAGTAACAGATATAAGATGGACAATAAAAATATAAGATATAAAGACACGACTAATCCTACTAACCTACTATAAAACAAGGCCGGACATCATCCTACCTCAACAATAGTGTGTCAAATCACCTTCCTCCAATACTTTTTCGGTCTACCTCTACCCCTCCATGTAGCCCCTAAATCCAACCTTTTGCACCACCTAACAGGAGAATCACACTTCTTCTCCGCACATGCCCAAAGCATCGCTGTCTCACTTCTCTTATTGTGTATGCCAAAGAGGCCAGTCCTAACTTCTCCTAAATAGTTTCATTCCTAATCTTATCGCCCCTAGTGTGTCAAAACATCCATCTCAACATCCTCATCTCCACAACCTATACCTTTTGGATATGTGCGTTTTTTACTGGCCAACCCTCTACCCTATATAGTAATGACGGTCTAACCACTATTCTGTAAAACTTATCTTTAAATTTAGTTGGTATATTCTTATCACATAATACTCGAGAGGTAAGCCTCCACTTCATCCATGCTTCCCCAATATGTTGTGTGATATCATCATCGATATCACCACTACCCTGGATGATGGACCCAAGATATTTAAAATTTTCTCTCTTAGGAATAGATTGAGTGGCAAGCTTCACTTTGATGTCCGTTTCATTCCTCGCAACACTAAATTTGCACTCCAAGTATTATGTTTTGGTCCTGCACAATTGAACCCTTTGGATGCCAAAGTATGTCTCCAAACTTCCAACCTACCATTAACTTTGTCCCAAGTCTCATCAATCTGTACTATGTCATCCGCAAAAAGCATACACCAAGGAACCTCCTCCTGAATATATCGTGTTAGCTCATCTATTACTAAGGAAAAAAAAAAGGACTTAACATAGATCCTTGATGAAGTCCCATCTTAACAGAGTCCCATCTTACTAGGAAAATACTACAAGCTTCCTCCCACCATCCTTACCTGAATTTTGGATCCATCGTACATGTCATTTATCACCCTAATATACACCACTAGGTTACTTGTCCGCGCTTTGCGCTATCGTAAATAATAATTTACTTTAAAAAATCATAGATTTTATGGAAGAAAAATGAAAAATATGAAGAAAGAAATTGACATTTATAAGTAAAATTAATCAAGTGATAAACATTAATCAGTAAATTGGTCTAAAATGCTCTACTATCTTATTTTATATGAAGGTATTACTATTTAAATGGCCAAAGAATTTTTTTACTACATTTTTTCAAATTCGTTTTAAAATATTTTGAACCATCAACATGGTTATAAAATAAGTTTACTAAATTTATCCGTAAAATATGGATATAAGGAAATGGAAAAACATGAAAGATACTTATATTGCCTTCTTATCTGTAAAAAAACATGTTTAAGCTAATCAATAATCATCGTAACGTTTGTAAATCATTATAAATATATATATACTTTTAAATTGCAGAAATAAAATAACTTTCAAGAGATTGAGGGGAAAAAACATAAAATTTTGTTACTGTGATAAATAGATGATCTTCAAAATTTTCTTCCATTGATTCTTCAATATTACTTTTTATTTTTGTGCATTCCTTGTCATCTTCGTTTTTCACATGTTGAAGAATGTTGTTTGATCCTTCTCTTCTTCATCATATTATTTCACCTCCACATATTTCTTCTTTTCTGGAAAAAACATAAAGTTCTTTGATTTCTCTACATTAAGTTTGATGTTATCTTAGTCATATACTGACGTATGAGATATGACAAATAGACACAAAATGAAAATAAGTATATCCAAAGAATACCTTAAGAAGTATCCATGTTCCACAACAATGCCAAGTTTCTCACATAGAGCAAACTACTGGCCTAAACTATACCTTCTTCATCCACTCACGAGAAATGCAGAATTCTTTCATAATCACAAAGTGAATTAATAATTGGAATATCTTTGGGAGTATGGACCTTATTGATGGCAGTTTTCAGCAAGAGTGCAAAAGTCAATCAATAGCTGTGCTACTTTACGCCGAAAATAAATCACTACTGGTATAGGGGAATACTTTCCTTGCCTTAGATCTTGGCTTTGACATTCTCGAAAGTGTCAGCAGACTCAACCTCTAGGGTGATTGTCCTTCCCGTTAGGGTTTTCACGAAGTTCTGCATCTTCACCTGGAGGAGAGAATTTGGTGGCTTAGATGTGGGTGAATGGAAGTATTAAAAATTGTGTGAATAAATGTATGACAATCTAGTTGCTAGTTAGGAGATGCGACTATTGAGGGAACATCGTAAACTTCTGAAATTCCTTATTTTCAGAAAGGTACAATTAATCATTAATTAATAATTATTATTATCATATAAAAATAGATAAAAAGGCCTAAATTCTAGGAAAATAGTTTGGTGGACTCTGAGGGTGCCACGTAGGCGGGATACACATCCCCTTATATATATATATGATTGGACACCTTTTGCCTCTAGACACCTCCGTAGGACATCCCTCGAAACATTGTCATAGGCCTTCTCAAGATCACTGAATACCATATGAAGGTCCTTCATTATTTCCCTATGTTTCTCTACTATTCTTCGAACAAGATGAATTTTCTCAGTATTCGATCGCCCCACCATGAATCCAAACTGATTCTCTGAAATAGACACTCTTCTTCTTATCCTCATCTCTACCACTGTCTTCCAGGTCTTCATAGTGTGGCTTATCAATTTAATACACCTATAATTATTGTAGTTTTGAATATCACCCTTGTTCTTGTACAATGGAACTATTATACTTATCCTCCACACATCGATTATCTTAGCAGTCTTCAAAACAACATAAAAAACCTGGTCAACCACTCTATACCATCCTTATTTGTGCTATTCCAGAAATCCACTAAAATTGAATCGCGTCTGATCGCTCTTCCTATATTCATCCTAATAATAGCACATATAAGCTCATAAAATCTGAAATGCCTGCCATTACAAAAATATAAATGACTATCATAATGCGCCAAATCATCTAGCTCAATATCTCTGTCCCCTTTTTCATTTAGGAGTTTGTGAAAGTAAGCTTGCCACCTTTGCTTAATAGAAGTCTCATACACCAACACCTCACCATCCTCATCCTTGATGCACTTCATTTGGTCCCTGACACGAGCTTTTTTCTCTCTCTATCTCTCTTTTCTGAGCCTGTACAATCTCTTGTCCCCACCTTTTTCTACTAGCTCAACATACAAACGTTCAAATATTTTGTCTTAGCACTTGTGACCATTGTTTTCCCTTCTATCATCATAGTCTTATAGATATCCTTAAGACTTAATTTTTCATTTTCATCCATACTCTCTCACCACTTCGTATAGGTAACCTTCTTAACTTTCACTTTTCCTTGAACTTCTCCATTCTACCACCAATCAACTTGATTCCCACCAAAGGACCCTCTCGATACCCCTAGTCCTCGGTAGCTACTTTTCTAATGAAACCAATACTATTGTTCCACATGTTATTCAAATCCCCACTACTACTCCAAGCCCCCAAACTACTCAACCTTTCCCCCATCTCCTAAGAAATGGAAAATATCTAGCTTCCCCCATCTAATCTTTCGGTTGGACATAAATAGCCTTCTTATTCTTATCCCTCTTAGTCTCTAAATCCATCACTATAAGTATATGTTGAGTGTACATATTTTCACTTAGAATAACCTTGAAATTCTTAAAAAGGCTTTTATCATCATTTTGGAGGAGTAAGTAATCAATTTGGGTCTTAGCTACCATACTACGGAAGGTAATCAAGTGATTTTCCATCTTTGGGAAACATGAGTTAGCAATAACTAACTCGGTGAAGCCTATAAGTTGGTTATTGCTAACTCATGTTTTCTGAAGAGAGAGAATCACATGATTACTTTTCATAGTATGGTAGCTAAGACTTAGATTGATTACCTTCTCCTCCAGAAAGGTGATAGAAGTCTTTGCAAGACATGCAAGGTTATTCTGAGTGAAAAATATTTCCATTCAACATAGGCTTTTACTGATGGATTTAGAGATTAAGAGGGATAAGAAGAAAAAGATTATTTACGTCCAATAAAAAATTAAATGGGGAAGCTTGATTCCTATCATTTATTGTGAGATAGGGAGACGTTAAGTAGTTTGGGGGCTTAGAGGAGGAGCGGGGACGTGAACTATATGTGGAACACCACTGTTGGTTGCATTAGAAAATTAGCTATCGAGGTACTAGCGGTATCGAGAGGGATATTTTGTGGTCGTCAAGGTGATTGGTGGTGTAATGGAGAAGTTCAAGGAAAGTTAAAGCTAAGAAGGTTTCCTATACCAAGTGGTCGGAGTGTATTGATAAGGATGAAAAGTACAGGCTTATGGATATCTATAAGACCATAAACACAAAAACAAAAATAGCGATCACAAATGTTATAATAGCACCGTTTGAATGTCTGTATGTTGAGTAAGGAGAAAAAGGTTGTCACGACTCGGATAGGGGGCCTAGATGTGACATGGTGAAAGAGGACTCGAAAACCCTTGATCAAGAAATCATAGCATCATTACACACATCATCGGTTCGGAAACGTGGAAGCTAAAGCATGTAGCATCTAAGCTCTAAGGAATTTTGGGCTTGAGACTCAAGTTATGGGGACAATTCAAGAATGGGAGAAGAATGCTTGCACATAGTACATAATCATACATTGTACTTAACATTCAAGACGTAATCATATCATGAGAACACAATCATGAGACATGCTAAATAACATCGTCTATATATAACGAAGATCCAACATACAAGCTAGAACAAAATAGAGTAATGATTTGTCCAAAATATGCCTCTACATAGAAGAGCGGGGCCTCGACAAGCTTTGAGGCTCAGGCTCAAGTCTAGAAAGTAAATACATAGAAATAAAAGGTAGAATAGATGGTGGCTATTTCCCTTCAACAATAGGGATCACCACTAGCAAAACTTTCACAAGATCTCAAGCGTTGTCGGGGAGAATGTAATAGTCACCCTCGTACCCTACATGGTTAGAACATGTAGAAAAGAATATGGGTTAGCACAATTAAGCACTAAGTATGTGGGCATGCAATACATATGAAAAGTATAGCATGACCAAGCAATATGTCAGGGGGACAAGTAATATGAAAGGATTACACGTAGCCAAAGTGTAATATAACAATATGCTATGCCGTAATGCATGAGATGCAAGCCTAAGATCATATATATAGCAGGGATGGAACCTCAACCAACAAGACAAAAAGATCCGGATGAGCTACTACCTGAACCCGGTACTACTTGCCAAACTTAATACCCTAACACCCTTAAAGAAGGGGATACAAAACAGATTAATCCCTAAATAGGGAGAACCCATGGTGGCACATGGTTTGGAGGAATAGGTGGGGTCTTTAAGTACCCCATTGACCACCTACTTCCTCGGTGCTAAGCTCATCACGCGAGAATACATATAGGTACATGCAACATTTAAATCTGGAAACTTGTACTTACATTCAAAATATGCATACTTAGTCAAAACAAAACAATTGTTCAAAACTTGTTCATGCTTGAATCAAAAGCTTAACAAAACCTTGCAAAACTTATCATGATCAGATCTTGTCAATGCAATAAGAGTAGCCCATCTAATTTCTTATAATATCAAGCATCAGAATGGGATCAAAATGGTGTAACCACCCAAAATGCACAAAGTGCCAAAAGAGAGAGACTATGTGATCACAAACCTTTACAAAACCTATCATATCATATCAAAATGTTCCATCAAAATGTTTCATCAAACCATAACCATGCACATGCCATGAATGAAGTTCATGATCATGGTTATTGGAATTCAAACTTTATTTAACAAATTGGAAAGATAATAGAACATAAAACATGTAGAAATCCATGAATAAGACATAATGCAAGTTACCCATGCTTAAGTAAATCATGAAATTGAACATGCAAGTTGAACAATTAGGGTTTCATAAATCATCCA